>JAHRHJ020000446.1:17500-72083 GCA_019776745.2 Taxus chinensis | reverse complement strand
ATGGCATTTTGTCCATTCTTCCTTATTTTATTTTCTCTTCTTTCCTCTCACCATTTCAAGGTATACTGTGCATACTTCTGATGTTTATTGTAGGTTTGAGAGTTGTTTTTAATGGGTTTGAAGTGGTGTTCTGTGTGAAATCTATCTTTGGTCTGTGATGCATCCTTTCCATCCTCCACATTTCTCACCTCTCTTCTCTTCACGTAGTTGGATTTGTGATCAACAACCCTCCTTTTCTTGGTTCTATCACCAATGTAGTGTAGGATTTCTTTATTTTCATGCTCTTTCTCTCTCTCTGTCTCCTTGGAATTGTTAGATTAGGAGTAGATAGTCACATTTCCTTCCTTAGAAGTAGTTTAGCGCTAGGATCAGGAAGAAGAACCTAACTTTCTCCGGAGGACCATCTCAATTAGCAAGTCCCACAACTTGGAGATAGTACCCATGTTATGTAATCACACTAAGAGTATCAACTCATCGAAGTTGTAGAAATTTAGGGGTGCTATGATTTTGCATCAATACTCACATTGCAAACTCAATGAACACATTAAATACACCTATCTGATACAATGTGAATCAACTACTCAATAAATGATTAATAAAATCTATGCTATCATATCATCATCATGGAATTGTAAATGCGAAAACATGCATAATTACATACTATTTACCATGAGTTATCCATAGAGATAAATATAAATGACATACATCCCTATAAGTCCAAACATGTGAGTAAACTAAGTATCTAACATATATCACTTAGGTCCAAACAACATCACAATAAATTAGTATCCACAACATCTAATGAGAGGTGTCAACATACTAATCAAGTCAAAATGGCGATACGTGCCTATATCGCCACACATGTCCAAGCAGGTCAAATATCATAACATAATGTCCAAAATATATCAAATCGCTGTATAAAATCATGTCTATGAATAAATAAGTCAGTAGATAACTGAGGCTATAAAAATGTGGGCACTACATGTAATTTAAATTTGAAATTTCTCTCACCCACTTCCCACTTACTTTTTGTACAGGAATGAATCTCATTCATTGGATGGATTCATTTAGATCCATTGGATTTAGGGATCCATCTAACCCTAAACTTTGTTATGAAAGAGCTCTTTTTCCTTTAATTTGACTTATTGTTTATTCTTTTTATGTTTTCAAGATTGATGGAGGAGGAGGTGGGAAGCCATGGGAGATAAGCTCAAGCTCATTGAAGAACAAAAATATCCTTTTATTAAGGGTTCCATTTATACCCTCATCTAAGGTTCGCAATTATTATTATTATTATTTTTGTTTATCTCATTATTTTTGTATTTGCCCAAATGGGCATATGGGTATTTACCATATTTTAGTGGAATAGGTAAAATGGTGTATGTATATACTTGGGAAAAAGGACACACACACACACACATATTTGTATACATACATACATACACACATATATATATATATATATATATATATATATATATATATATGTATGTATGTATGTATGTATGTATGTATAGTATATATATATAATCAAGATGACTAATAAAAACCTATATTCCTAATTATTTCTCAGGAGTTTACGGTATATGGTATTTACTACGAGTTTATATATATGTTATATATTCTATCCTATACATATATATTTCAAAATCAAGCTTTCACTTGATCACATTATATCCTAATGGTATAAATTTGTTCTAAAAAATGTGAATATCGGTTTACATAGGTTACAAAGAGATTCAAATGCACATAGTCTTAAAATAGCGATCAAGGATTATAATTGGTAGTGAATGTTATCATCTTTAGTAGAAATAATTGACATAGAGGAGAAAAATATTGGTAAGAAATCTTGATAGTTCATGTTAGCATATGTTATTTTCCATTTAACAACATTGTCTTCTTCACTTCTAAATTATTATTTAGATTTTATATTCAAAACTAGACCCAATATTTGATGTTGAATGTAAGTAACAAGTTCTAGTCAAGATGATTAGAAGGAAAAGAAAAATGGAAATGATCCCAGTCTGAGATAAATGAAGAATAATAATAGTGATGATTAAAAAATTAGCTCAACATGTTATATTTTTTCTAATTTTTAAACACTAACTCATTTCTGAATATGATGTTGTCTTTATAGACATTGTTATGATCTCGAATTTTGAAATTTCAAATTGATAACATTTCCTTTTTTCCATTTTCTACATGAATAATAACACAATATCAATTTTCACTATGTCATTATAGAACTTATATGATAAAAACTTAAAATGAATAAATGTAGCTAAGAGGATTATGTTTGAACCTTGTAACATTTCTGGGTTCTCTATCCTTAAAGAAAATTTCATCTTCCAAGAAAAATCGGTTGTTTTCCTGCATTTTTATGGTTTAAATAAGAAACTAATCATTTCAATATCATTATTTATCCAATGTTGTGAAAATATCTTTATTAATGAACAATTATATAGTAACAATTTAAAATTTCTAAATTATATATGAAAAAACATAATAAGAATTTCTTAATATTAAAATTTGCTAACCACCCTATTCCTAATGCTAAAATAAATAGTCAACCTATTTCTAAGGTTAAATCCATGTAACTGACATTTCCTTTGAAAAATTAAGTTTTTTAAATTTAAAATGTGATTGTAAAATTTTACACTAAAAAATTGATGCAAAAAATGTCATTTCCAAAACACTCGATATAAGAAATATCATGAAAAAAAAAAATAAAATTCGCTAATACACATTTTGTTGATGTAAATAACATTATTAAAACATTCATTAATTCTCTACTAGACCAATGCTAAATAACTGGTACAAGAGTGTTGCAATCGAAAAGATTTTGAGAGGCCTAAATGACATTGGAGGGGCCCCACATGTTTACTAGAATTGGTCCAGGAGGAAACTTGGAGGCTTCCGCTCACTCTATCTTTTTCTTGGAAAATTAGCATCAAATGAATTCCTACATCATAACGCAAAAAATTACGTGAAAATTCATGTGAATGTAATGTTAAAACATCCTTATGGTATAATTTGATTATATCAAGTAACCATCGCAGCCCATGAGACCACATTTGTGATGTGTGATTGAGATGTTTATCACAACATTCACAACTATAACATCCGACATAAATTGGATTCAATCATTTTTTATTTGATTTCCATACCATGTCAAAAGTCTCCCCGTTTGGGAGAATCTTGCTGGATTGATGACTAGGGGAAAACACATTGCGAAAATTACACAAATGTATTATAGCTATAATGACAAATACTTTCGAGAAAGGGATTTCTTCAATGAATGCCTCCGGCGTAAATTACCCCGAAATCGTTCTCCTTAGACTTGACCTTTTCAAAAATTGAAATCGATCCAATCACCTTCTTCCACTTCACTGAACAATTCTTGGGTTCCTTTCTCGTTGTAAAAAGGTAAAACTGTATTCCGGCTTGTTACCATTGAGGACACATTTCTGGCCCATCTCATTTTTCGGTCTCACTTCCAACTGAGAAATTTTGCATTTTTTCAAAAAGTTGTAAAATTGAAAGAGGAAGACCAGCTCGTTCAAATAAAATGAACGACTCGATGGCAATCTCCATTCTGTGCAGACGGTCCAAACTTCAACTGGGAATTCTCGATTAATTGTGGACATTTGAATCTGATTTTCTCCATTTTTATTAGAAAGCTCGCGGAGAAATGTGATGCAGAAGTCACAATATTATCTCCTACATAAACAGAGAGGAGAGTCGATTTGATATCTGTTTGTGGGAAGATTAACTGTCCAAAATGTCTGGCTCCATTAATTTGGAGGCGTGAACATTTGTGGAACATCACCCTGCAATTTGACGGGGCCTTCATTTAATTCCTTGGCATGTCGAAACCAGGAATATTTTTAGATTAACGTGGACGTAGCTGGTGCATGAGATGAAGAGTGATCTAACGATGAAATAATTGAATATGCTGGAGATATTTGAAGAGACTTTCTATTGATGAACCTCTGCAAATTTGATTCTTCATGATCAAAATCAACAAGGAATCCTTTGAATTTCTTTTGTTTTCGAAAAATTCTTATAGAAAATGTTATAAATTGTATGAGTTTTTCATGTAAATAAGGGTTAGAGGTCTTATGATTTCGAGAAATATGTTCGACAAGGCAGCCGCCCTGCAATTAATGACCATCTGCACATACCATAATATCAATTATTTACAATTTGAAGATTGCGCACACGTTTATTCATTCTAAGCAAAATTGGTTTAATTCCTATTACCAAGAAGTTTATGCATTCGGATAATGAGGTCCTCTTCGTCGGGGGAAATGTTTCCCCGCTTAATGTCAGGATGGAGATAGTTCAACCAGCGCAGTCTGCAACTCTTCCCACACCGCTTCAGGCCTGAGAAACAAAAACTCTTGAGCTTCTACAAATAAGCTGCTACGACTTACTCTTAAGGTTTTATCTGAAATTGAGAATCACCTGCTTTGTAGGGAACAAGATGTCTTATCCTTGTGATAGTTTGGTGGCTTTGCAATTTCATTTATCAGAAGATATTTCATTTGATATTGAAATAAACATATTTAAAATCACCATACTCCATGAGTTGCGATGTATTTGCTCAAAATCGAATCTTCCTCCGCAGTGCACGGTTCACGATTGAGGTTTCCATCTTTCGAGCAGCAGGGAGCCCTACCCATTTTCTTCTGGGCTTATGCCTTGCTTGAGAATATGATTATAGGCGTATATGTAAGGAATATATGAAGGCACCTGTTTAATATATAATGCCTGGGATGGGTGCCTGGCATGTGAGTCGCTGAAGTGTTTTAAATAAAGCATTTGCGTAGAGAATTTGTTAAGCCATTCACACTTTCAAACTATGCAGTATAATGTTGAAACAAACAAATTATTCTGTTTCTTTCATTATGGAGATTGTCCGTATCACAATAATCGTAGATTCATAATTAAAGACAATAGAGAGCGGACCCTTCAAATTGCGCGAAGGATGCTCAGCTTCACGAGGAAAAACATTGCCATTCTAGAATATAGACCATCTGTTAGCCTGAACCTTTCTTAGAAAATATCTCCATTATCTAGAGTGACAACCATCGTGAGAGTTAGGTTGCCGTCATTCACCTGTCCTCGTTTCCTCGCATCATCCTGTGTGACGTATCTCTAGCCTGTTATCTTCCTCCAAACCATCCAAGAGCCAGGATCAACGACAGTCAGGACACTGGATACGTGTGATGCCTTTATTTTACAACTTTTAATATTGTACGTACATGGTAATACCGTCGGTCGGCAGTCTCGGCCTGGAAATTGACAGGCTGTAAGCCGTTTTTTTGTGATTTTAACCGAATTATACAGGGAAATTTTTTTTAAAACCATAGACAATAACAGGCTGAAAATTGTGAAAACCGTCATTTTTTTTAAGGGGTTTATTTAAAAACATAATACCTATATATATATATGAACAGATTATGCATACATCTATAAAAATTTCTTGAAATTATAGCCACGTTAAACCATCAGCTTCGACAGGTATTAATAATTTGAAATTCTAGCCCTGGTCGGCACATAAACCATCCACTTGCTCACATCAATAACACTGAATTTTCACTGTTACTAGGGAAATTGTGACTACATATTCTAGCCCTGGTAAACATTTCTTATATGCTCTAAGTGCTAGTACATTGTTTCAACATCATCCTTCGAAGTAGGGATGAGATTTGATGGTGGGCCTAACTATTACAAAAAAAATTGTGAAATGGGTTGTCCCGTTATAATATTATATTTATTGTAAATTAGATTTGTTAAGTTTTATGTTTGGAATATAGTAAATTCGTTTTGTGGGGGTATATTTTTTATAAAATTCTATGGTTTAAAATCTATCATTTCAAAAATATAATTATTCTTAACATTATTACTTATTTTTCTATTTTTTAATACATATATATTATTGTAATTTTGACAGTTTCTACAAAACATGTTCACATCACCAAGGATGGACAGGTAGCTTCAAAAACTGTAAAATACATTTTTAATTATTAAAAACGTCTAGGATGGGTGTCAAATCTCATATCTACTTCCAATTTTCACTATTCACACAGTATAATAATTCTTCTTCACATATGTAGCTTTCGTACCACTTATGATGAGACATGACTGTTGATGTGTAATCACAACACCCCTAAATGTCTGCAACATTGATGGATTGAGACTTTAAGTGTGATTGCATAACATGGGACCATCTCTCAAGCTATGGGACTTGTGAACTTGAGATGGTCCTTCGGAGAAGGTCGACCTCCTCTACCTAATTTGAATGTTAAACTACTTCTAAGGAAGGAAATGCGACTATCTACTCCTAATCTAACAATGCCAAGGAGACAATGAGAGAGAGACCATGCAAATAAAGAAATCCTACACTATAGAGGTGATAGCACCAAGAAAAAGGGGTTGTCACAAATCCAACTGTCTGAAATGGAGAGAGGTGAGTAATGGAGAGGATGGACAAGATGCATCATAGACCAAAAATAAAGTTCCCACAGAACACCACTTCAAACCCATTAAACACAACTCCCAAAATCTGCAATAGACATCAGAGATATGCACAATATACCCTTTAAAGATGAGAGGCAAGAAAACAAAATAAAATAAGCAAAGGATGGACAAAATGCATCACGAAATAGATTTTACTGCTCCATGAGTTCACAGAGTACATCATTAGTGGGCAAGGGGAAAGGAAATGCCATTACAAAGCCACGAGAGGAGGATTATAATCCAAATTCTACCCTAAGGAAGAAATAGAGAGGGGGATAGAGGAGAAACAATGACCAACTGCTTTATAATGAGCCAAACTCCAAATTTTATAGATCAAGTGAAAAGAGAAGAGGAAAAGGAGGCAGGAAATATGATTTGAAGCTTAATCACCACCCATTAATGCTCCTACAAATTCACTAATAATATGTCTATTTTGGTTCCCCATGTTTGTTCGACATGTTGAAGAAGGAAGAATGGTAGACCAAAATCAAAAATCCTAGAAGATGAAGCAATCGAATCCTGTATTAATGGGGGAAAATACATTTTCCATATTTTCACCCACCAAATCCTACTAAAAATAATATTTTATGTTTTTATGGCATAGTGTAGGTTGAGACCTTTCTAATGGTACCAAATTTGTTGAAATTTGAGCTCTGGATCGAAAGATATGCCTATTTGAATGTTTGAGTTGGGTCCGTACAAAAATGTTGAAAATCAGTTTAGCAGAACGGGTCTGCGGGCTTGAAATTCACTTTGCACCTTTTGTACACAAATTCAAAAAATGCAAAAACACCCTACAGCTCTGCAATTCACTTTTTCCAAAAAAAAACATCTTTGGGCTCGCCAGTCCACATTTTCCATTTGGGTGAAAAGTCCTCCCTAGGCCCGCCAGCTCGCATCTGGCAAAAAATCCTTCCAAGGCCTGCCTCCCCACATGTAATTTAGGTTTGACATGAGGCTCCTCTAGGCATTGGTGGAAGTGCGGCTTATTTCTACACTTTACACCTTCTCAGGCCAAAAATTTCAAACTGCCTCCGGTGATCCACCTTTACTTGAAACATGGCCATGTGTAGAGCTGGTGTGCATTTGGGGACCGCTTTTTAGATTTTACGTTTGAAATTGCACCTAACAGACACGTGGCTCCTTCCGTGGATTTTTTCTATTTCTTCATGTTTTGGCTAAGTCCTTTTGTTTTATGGGGGCATACGTTTGACTTAGGACACATGGAGGGATGGTGCACATTTGAATTTGCATGGAGATGCAATGTGGAGGCCTCCACTATCCATTCCATACCTAGTCGATTTAAGTAGTTAGCTTTGTCCCTTTTTAACTTTTGGACACGTGGAAGCTTCACACTCGTTTGAGACTGGCCCTTGGGCCACCCTTTTTGAATTTACATCATCGAGGCACATGGCACCCTCTACTAACTCTGCCCCATCTTGAATTTTCAACTGTCGACTCTGTCTCTTTTCGGACTTGGTACACGTGGAAGGCTGGCACTTGTTTCAGAGACCCACTTTTAAATTTACCTTTGAAGACACATCGAAGAGACACGTGGCACCTTCTGCAAGTCTATGATACTTAGCCGATTCGGGGTGATGCCTTTCTTGAACCCTAGACACATGCAAGCCTCGCATTCATTTGAGTCTCCTCTTTGGGTCACACATTTGAATGTGCAATGTTGAGACACTTGGAACCTTCCACCGACACTCTTATACTTAGACGATTTAAGGTCTCGAGTGAACACTACCTCCTTGAAAGAGAAAAATGAATTTCATCACAGCAAAATAATAATTATCTGATATTGTATTCGACCTCTTCAGTCTTTTCATACAGTCATGATAACATATATATAGGAGTATGCTTTCCTATAAACATGGAGGTTGCTCAACAACACTCCTATTCTACGTGAGTTCACAAAACAAGAATATTGTTATAATTTGTTTATAATAACAAATCTATAACAATACAACTATATACGGTTTACACATTACACATTAATAATAATAATCACAAATATATATTTGCTCATATATGTGAGCACTACTCCATTTTCCTAACATTCCCCCCCTTAGTGCAAACATGGGGAAAACACCATCTTCAACCAAGCAGCATGCCGCTCCGTAGCTTGCACATGGTCTCGATCCTCAACACTGACTGTGGGAACTACATCATCTAGGGACCGTTCAACCTATTAGATGAATACATGAACTGGGACCATTCAACCAATTCACATCAACCATCAAATTAGTTTGATCAAGAACACTTCCTGCAATAGTATCAATGGTACAATTTATCATCACGGAGGGGGACACAAAAGCACTGCACACAGGAACAAGGATGCTCATCTGTTCTTATTCATCACACAAAACACCAAGATGTCACTAAATCATTTTGCGGCCTCTGAGGTAGTGACGAACTCGAGGACGCTGATTGTCCTCCTGCCTCTGTTGCCTCCATCCTCCAATAAGAGGATATCAAAACAGATAATCTTCATCACTTGAATAATTGATAGGTTCATTGTCACTTTCAGGATTAGAATAATCATCCCAATCTTCTTCAGCAGCTAAAGCCTTTTGTTCCAACTTATCATCTAAGAGATCTTGAGCTCTTTTCTTACAATTCACAAAACCATGTCCTGGTTGTTTACAGTAATGACACAAAAGACGTGTCTTTGACGATACAAATTTTTTTTTACCTTTATAGAATGATGATTTATTGTTTGCAACCATGACACTTTCTTCTTCTGGTACAGACCTTTTTTTTTTTTCTTCCTCATCAAGCAAAGAGGAAATTAAATTTTCCAAACTAGGATTGATCTTACTAAGAGTAAAAACAATACTTGAATATTCTTTTGGCAAACTATTTAGTAAGATTGCTTTAGCATCTTCTCCATCTACCTCTAATTTTATTCCTGATAATTGATTTAAAATGGATCGAAACTTACTGATATGTTGAACCATATTGTCATTTTCACCCATCTTTAGCCCAAATTTTTTTTTCTTCAACGCCATTGCTGCACTACCTGCTTGAGATCCAAATAACTTGTTCAACGTCACCCAAATGTTATTAGATGACTTGGTTAGATCAATATGATGCAAATATGCATCAGAAAGACCAAGGCCGATAATTTCTATTGCTTTTCAATCCTTACTTTCCCATTTCCCTGCTTCATCTGCATCATTCGATTTTTTAATTTTTCCTTCGACAATGTCCCATAAGTCTTTATCAATCAATTGTAATTGGGTTCTTACTTGCCACGTGTGGAAATATTTCCCATCAAACCTTTCAATTAAATTTATCTTTTCCATTTTGAAACTCCACTAAATCAGGGAACTTGAACCAAATAATAATAAACTTCTTTATACTGGCAGAGATAAAATATATTAGAACTTGATAGATAACCAACTTACTGATGTAAACAAGTAGATTTTCTAAAGGCTGTGCATGAATGAGCCACACGTCAAGGCTGTGATAGATCTAACGTCATATCCAAATAAATACTGGCTGTGCATTCATCATTTGGTTGTGACTTCTTTATACTGCCTGTCAAAGTTATGCATGCGGCCTATAACCTTTTGGTCAATCATGCGCAAACTATGTATGCGGCCTGCTCTGTTTAAATTGGGCCGACCATATATGCAAATGTGTACATGAGGGCGCATAATACATCACCACCACACTTCCAGTTTCTACAGTTTCCGATTACATATGCACAAAATGGAATATAACAATTCCTCTGCGTTTTTATTTTCTATCAAATCATCTATTTCATCTTCTACACCATGATATGAGATAAGGTGCACTTTGAGCAGCCTGCGCTTGGACCTGACGAGTCCGCATATACAACAGCTGTAACGCCTTGTATCCCTCGGTTTCAAAGTGTGTTCTGAACTTATTTTTTCTATATAACAATCTATTTCACCCTAAACGGCATATGCACAGACCGTAGCCTGCTCTGGTACCACATGAAAGAGCAGAACAAATTTCATCACACAAAGCAAAATAATAATTATCTGATATTGTATTCGACCTCTTCAGTCTTTTCATACATTCATGATAACATATATATAGGAGTATGCTTTCCTATAAACATGGAGGTTGCTCAACAACACTCCTATTCTACGTGAGTTCACAAAACAAGAATATTGTTATGATTTGGTTATAATAATAAATCTATAACAATACAACTATATACAGTTTACACATTACACATTAATAATAATAATCACAAATATATATTTCTCATATATGTGAGCACTACTCCATTTTCCTAACACTCCTCAGGTTCTGGGACACGTGGAAGCTCCGCACTCGTTTGGAAACCCGCTTTTGGATTTACCTTTTTAAGTTTCTCAGAAGAGACACATGGTATCTTCCACTGGCTCGAATATTTTTTAACGTCTGGTGTAACTTTTGGGGCTCTAGACACGTGGACGAATGACACTAGTTTGGGGGACTGCCCTTGGCTTAGACCCTTGAAGGTCCGTCATTGAGACACTTGGCAGCTTCCATTGTCTCTTCCATACTTAGCCAATTTGGGCCCGCTCTGAATCGTTTGTGAAACCCGAAGACTTTGATCCTTTCCCCATTTCTCTCCTGAGACCCTCTAGCCTCCTTAATGTTGTTTTCCACCTTTGAGACTCTGGTTTCTCCATTTCTGAGTCTGTCTGAGTCTGTCTGCAACATGACTATTGGATTCGAAACATGGGCTCGTATGATGGAACTGAACTTTAGGTTTCTTCCTATGCAGGGTCGGGTTTGGTCAATTTTTCCAAGGGGAAAAATTGGGATAAAACTAACCATTGCTCCTCTTCCTGCAGCCTCTAAGCAACTAGCTCACTCCACACCCACCCATTCAAAGGATCTTGTTGAGGTTAATTATTTTATTGAAACCTTTGGGAATGACCTAGTATACCCATCCTTACCAATCCCATAATTAACATTATTAGGCTATTCACCACATTTTCAAAGAAATAACCAATCACAAAACCAAGTTACCAATGTTAAGCATCTAGACGTTAAGAATCCCTTCACTTCTAGTTCTTCTAGAGATCTTGTACCTGTTCAAAATAACTTAGCAAAAGACTATGAATGGTGTTATCCTTGTTCTCATCTCCACAATCAAAATCTTTTCCCCAATGTAGTTCTTAGCTAGGCCATTATGGTTTGAAGTATATCTTCTCCTCTATATCCAATGGAGAATTCATCTACGCCAGAAGCATTAGATCAGTTGTAGGCATCTTAAGAAACCACTTTGATAAATTGGAAAGTGGAAGATTTTTTTTAGGATTGAATTCAAATTCTTCTCCAATTTTTTAAAACACTTGTTTCAAAAAGAGGGCTATAGAAAATTAATGTCATAAGGTTGATCAAGCATATTCTTCTCAACCTCGGCCTCAAGTGGTTGCCAATAAGGATGAGTAAAAGAAGTCAACAGAAATAGAGGCTAATCAAAAAGTAAAGAGAGGAGGTTCTTTGGGTGTTACCTTACCAAAAAAATCATCTCCCACAAGAAGAATCTAATGCAAAAATAAGTGTTATCAAAGTAGGAGAAATTCCCTTCAGTATTGTAGAACGTGTGAAGAATATAAACCTTAGTGTTACCATGTGGGAAGCACTTTCAATTCCTTCTCAAAGAATTTTTTTGCAAGAAGCTTTAAAATTTTTTGGTACAACTGATGGAGCACTGGGTCGTAGGGAAGAAAATGCAACAAGTTTATGTAAACCGAAAGGGAAAAGTATTCCTAAGGTGAATAAATCGCCACCATTTTATATTTCTCTTATCATTCGTGAGCATTTGGTACATAATTGCATGATTGATTCTGGTGCCAAAAGTTCAATCATTGCCAAGAAAATTACGGACGTATAAGGAATAAAATATATGCCAGTTTCTAGAGGATTTATTCAGTTGTATAGTACAAAAGTTCACACTATTGGAGTTATTAAATGACTCTAGCTTACTATCCATGTATTCCCTAGTTTTTCATTCATACAATACATATCGGTCATTGATCTTCATCCTCTCTTTTCAATTTTACTATCATGATATTTCACTGCCAAGATGGGTAGTTACCTATTTGATTATTGGTCACATATGATCCTTGGGACTCGATACAGAACTAAAGTGACTATAAGGGAAGAACATATTTGTCATAATCATGTGGAGCCATACACTGATGGTCCTATAAATGGGAATTATACCATTCGTGATCAAGAGGAAATTTTTTTTGATCATGAATCTACTACGCAGGTGGAAGAAGTACCTGATACTGTGTTGGATGAGGTAAGTGGGGATCATCATTATGATCCCTATGCTGAGGCATGAGTAGAAGAAGAAGCTAGTTTATTTCTTTTGGAGGAAATGAGATTAGGCACATAATGTATTCACTAGGAAGGTGTAGTTATACCATAACGTTTTAAGACCCAAAGTAGCTCTAAAGGACTTTTGCAGATGTTCCTTGAGGTCTAAAGGATCAATAATGGAGTGGGTGCTAGTGTCATGTTAATCTCTCCATAGGAAGGTAAATATTTCTCTTCTTTTCCACTACAATTTAATTGCATTAATAATGTTTCCAAATATGAAACTCTCATCCAAGGAATCTAATTATCTCAAAAGAAAGGTATCAAGGACTTAATTGTTTTTGGTAAGATTGAATTGGTTGTAAATCAAGTAAGAGCTCGTAGTGCATCAAAAAATGATTTACTAAGATCTTATAAGAACTGAATTTGGAATTTGATTGAATATTTTTAGGATAATTTAAAATCAAAATGCTAATAGGCTTGCTACGGTTGGCTCAAAATATGACATTCCTGTTGATATCATGAAGTATGACTAGTACTCTATTAGAATTGTTGTTTGACATGCAGTTCCTGATAATGTGGGTAGTTGGAAAGTTTTCGATAGTGATAAAAAAATCATTCTTTTCATGAAAGAAGAAGAAGAATTGGTTGTGAACAATCAGGCTAAATTGTAGGAAGCATATAGCAATCAGATTATACAATTGAAAATAAACAAGTTTATAAAACATTTTGTTACTCTCGAGTCGATCTTTAATTTAGATGATCTAGCTAGAAGACATGGTGTTAACATTGTAGTCAAAGAGGACGATTTTGAAGAAGTTGAGACAACAAATTAAAAGTTTCTAAAGATTTGTAAAGTGTGTAACCTAGAGGAGAAAAATGCTTTTATCAAATTTTGTCAAGAGTATAATGACATTTTTGCATGGAGTTATAAAGATTTGTGTGTCTTCAACTAAGATTTAGCACAACATACCATCAAACTTGACCCTAATGCGAAGCTAGTATATGAAAAACAATGGCCAGTTAATCCCAAAATTGAGCCATTGATAAGGAAGAAGACAACCAAGATTATTGAGGCTAGCATTATTTTTCCAATGAAAAATTCCTCTTGGGTAGCTAACCCAGTTCTTGTGAGGAACAAAAATGGAGAAATCTAGTTGTGTGGACTTCGGGGATTTAAACTGGGATTCATTAAAAGACCATTATCCCCATCCATCTAAGGAGCAAATAATTCAAATGGTGGCAGGAGCTAAGAGGTTTTATTTTATTGATGGATATTTGAGTTATAACAAAATTTTGGTTAAGGATTATGACCATTAAAAAAAAACTTTTACTACCAAATGGGGTAATATACCTACACAAAATGTCATTTGGATTATCTAATGTTGGAGATACTTTCCAACCAGCTATGGACACGACATTTAACGGGTTGATATATGAAATTATATTAGTATATTTTGTTGATATAACTATTTATTCAAGCATGTGAAGCATCACATTGCAAATCTAAGAAAGGTTTTCAGGAGGTGTGGGGACTTTGGGGTTTCATTGAATCTTAGGAAGTGTTTTCTCATTGTACATTAAGGAAAGTTGTGTTATCACCAAAAAACAACACCCTCCGATTGTCACACATGTGTGAATGAGCAATCGGTGTTTTTGGGTAACATTGGAACATCTCTCAAACTATGGGACTTGCGGGCTTGAGATGATCCTCTAGAGAAGGCTGGTTTCTGCTCCTAAACTACCTACCACAATCTACTCTATTGCAGGAAAAATATCTATCCTAATCTAATTTTCCAAGGGAACAGGGAGAGAGAGTGCATGAAAAAAAATCCTACGCTAAAAATGTGATACACCAGAAAATGAGAGTTGTTGATCACAATCTCAACTACCTGAAGTGAAGAGAGGTGAGCAATGGAGAGGATGGACAAGATGCTTCACATACCAAAGATAAAGTTTACATAGAAAAACACTTCAAACCCATTAAACAAAGACCCCAAACCTACAATAGACATCATAGATATGCACAATATGCCCTGCAATGGTGAAGGGCAAGAAGAGACAATAAAATAAGCAAAGGATGCACAAATGCATCACGAAACAAATTTTATTGCTCCCTGGGTTCACATAGTACATCATTAGTGGGAAAGGGAAATAAATGCCATTACAAAGCAAAGAGAGGAGGCTTAACCTCCACATTCAACCCTATGGAAGAAATAGAGAGGGGGTAGGAGAGAAAAATGACCAACTCTTTTACAAATGAGCCCAAAATTACAATTTATAGAATTGAGAAGGAGAGAGAGAATTGCAATCCCGGCTTTGTATTTTCAACCACTTGCAAGTTTTCATGAATGGGTGAAATGATGTTCTGTTTCTTGCAAAAGGCTCCCCATACTGTCCCATGACTTGAAGCAGTGAGAAATGTCAGCCCATGCTCCATTGAATGCATTCCAACTACCAAATAAAAAATTGTTTTGAACCTAGGCACATTTTCTGTGAAATATCCAATGATTCCTCATCTAATTTTATATTTCTTGATTTTTTTGCATCGGGATCATAAACACAATTCCAATAGTACCAATTTTGTGTGTTTTCATTGAGAAACACAAAAGTTATGGCCTTTTGAGTGCATGAAGCTATTTGCATTTTTTTCCTTTGTATGCGGACGTTTCGGCTATATTGGGTCCTAACGTCTCGCTTGTCCCAACATTGACTAGGTCATAAGGGCCATTGACTCCCACTTTGCCTGCATCTCCTTTGTAGTCGGATATTTCGGCTTAATCAGGTTTTGGTGAACTCATATCCCAACGTCCTATGGACTGCGGGGGACAAATTTATCTGATTTTTCCGATTTCCCTTTTTTGCAGCTTTTTCTGCGGATTTTTTCATGGAATTTTCTGCGGTTTCTGCAGATTTTTCTGTGGCTTTTTTTGCGGCTTCCACAAACTTTTCTATGGATTTTTCTACGGCTTTTTCTGTGGATCTTTTACTAACTCCTTGAATTCTTTCCTTGGATAGGGAAGTAAAAAAGAAACCAGAGGGGCCCCCAAAAATATGATTTTGGGCCTCAAACCATTTCTGCTCGCTTAAGCCTGAAGAAATTATGCAAGTTATCGAAATTACCCTTGGGGGGAATTTTGGATAACAAGTTGTTCGAACATGTGGTTTCTGTAGTAATTTCTATCGACCTAGCTAGGATTCGTTTGATCTTGTCCCTTTCGCTACCAAGTCACAAGAAAGGTCTTCAAATTTTTCTAGGAATGATAAATTTTGTTCATAGATTCATTCCTCAGTTTGCAGCCTTGGCTAAACCATTAATAACCATGTTGAGAAAAAAATATGCCTTTTTCATGGATGATGGAAGGAAAGGATAGATATGAATCCATTAAGACATCCATTTCTCAAGTGCCTACATTGGTGAATCCAAGGTTTGATAAGGATTATATTCTTTATCCTTTTGCAGGCTAGGAAAGTATTTCTTGAATCCTCACTCAGCAGAATGATGATCTGATTAAACAACCAACTGATTTCTTTAGTCAGTCTCTAAAAGACTATGAGATCAAATATTCATTTGTTGAAAATCAAGTTTTTGTTGTCATTCAAGCTTTGAAAAAGTTCAGGAACACGTTGTTCAATAATAGAATTCATTTAATGGTGTCTCATCAAAGCGTTAAGGATTTATTTCTAAATAAACATATGAAAGAAAAATGTGTTGGATGGATTACTAAGGTGAAGGAGTATGAGGTGCATTTCAAGGTTACCAAGATAGTCAGAGGTAAAGGTTTGTATCAGCAACTTGTAAGGCTAAAGTAGGTAACTAAGATATTGGAAGATTTTTGAAATGGTCTATTGAGAGGGCATTACTCGGCACGAAAAAACTGCTACAAAAATCATGAGGGCGAGCTACTATTGGCTAGATTAATTGAAGGACTCCCATCTCTGGGTAAATAAGTGCAATGAATGTTCCTTTTTCCCTAGATAGATGAAATTGGAGGCCCTTCCTCTCCAACTGATTCAAGTTGATCAACCCTTCAATTAATAGGGATTAGATTTCGTTGGGATGATCAATCCTCCATCTAGTGACGTACATAAGTGGGTCCTTACTACAATGGATTAGTTTACTTGATGGCCAGATGTAGTAACATTAAAGGAGGGTGATGAAAAGGTTGTTCTTTACTTCCTAGAAGGCATATTGAAAAGGTTTGGTGTCCCATTTAAATTTATTTCAGACAATGCAATGGATTTTCTTGGTCCGAAGCTTAGTGAATCGGATGTTAATAATGGAAATTATCTAAAAACTTCATCCAAGTACTATCCACAAGGAAACTGATTGGCTGAGTCTAGCAATAAGAATCTCATATGAATTATCAAATGCTCAATAGAAACCAATATGAGGACTTAGCACACACCTACTTAAAATTTCTTTATGGGAAGATCAAATCACACCTAAAAGGGCCATCAGAAATTATTTTTTCATGTTGGTATATGTAAGAGAAGCAAAACTTCCACTTTCCTTGGAATTACCTTCTTTGGAGTTAGCACATCAACTTGAGATTATGGAGAGTGATCCTATGATAGTCAGGTTTGCTGAGCTCATGGAGTTAGAAGAAGTGTGGAACAATGAAATGAATACTTTGGAGAAACACAAGGCTTAAGTTAAGAAATATTTTGACAAGAAGGCGTCCAACACGCCTTATCAAGATGGAGATTTAGTTCTCAAATGAGATGCTGAAAGAGTCAAACTAGGCATTCACGCCATGTTTGACGCTCTCTAGAGCGGACCATATATTATTACAAGTTGTAAGGAGGGGAATTCATTTTTCCTATCTAGGATTAACAGAGTATAACTTCCCATTCATGTGAATGGGTTACATCTCAAAACATTTTTTTGAGATTTTTTCACCCCTGTACAGTTTAGTTAGGAGTTTTCCTCCAAATTCTTTGCCCATTGTTTGTTGTTTTGCATATTTCCTTTTCTGTTTTTCTTTCCTCATTGTTGGTGGTGTTGTTCTTATTAGTTTAAAAGGTTCGGTGACTCCATGCCTAATGGATGTTACAAGATATTGGACTAGTGCTTCGCAAGTAAGCATCCCCTAGAGGTCGCAAAAAATGTTATCCATTTTCACCCCTAGGACAAAATAGACAACGAGATAAATAGGACCTTGGGACCAAAAATGGTTTCACAAGATAACTTTGGGCCTATAGAAATAATTTTGTGCCGAAGGGACATCTTCGGTGTTCCATAATCATTTTGGGATATTCTTTTGTTTTAGGTCTTGGAGGTTTATAGGTTGCAAAAAAACAAGAAAATCAGCCATGGAGGGCTAACTTTCAGTCAACGCGAGAAAGAAATGACCAAAATTGATAAATCATGCTTAAAGGGTCTTATTGTGCTTACATTATCTTCCCGGTTTCGAGAAAGGGACCATGAAGATAAAATTAGGTGAGATGGCATTGAGGAAAAATGAGCTCAGCGGGCATCTCGACGAGCTGAATGGCGAGTTGTAGATTACCGAGCTGTTTTGATGAGAGTCGAGTTGTCATGATTCAATGGCCGAGCTGAGCGAATTACCATGCGAATTGTGTAGAGCCACATCAATTGAAGTTGGTGAGTTATTGATGCGGATGTGGCTAGGAATGACATTCGAGCTACATTGGGAACTCGGTTTGATTTCAACCCTTAGACATTTCGACCGAGGCATATATTAAAGTTAATAGCTCAGGGGCTCGAGGCGTCAGAGTTATGAAATGTCAAAGCTTGTATGAAAATGGGATCATCACCTTAGAGCATTATAGGGATAGCCCAACTCAAGTTCGTGAACAGGTTGATAGATCACTCACAGGGACACAACATGATGGAAGGCTAGCGAGGTGCTTTGTCAGAATGGATAGCTCAGCATCGGCCAGGTAGAGTAGTCCAAGGAAATCTAAAAGGGCTCAATATGGCAAGTGGTGAGCGGCAATAGATAGCGAGTTAGTGGGAGCTCATCGATCTCATCTGGAAGTGGCCTCACCGAACTCACGTGAGGAATATTCAGAAGAGTGAAGGTAGATCGGCTCGGTGGGGCCGAGCTCACAGCGATTAATGCAACTCATGGATGACAGGTCGGCCATGCGAGGAATCAAGCGGTGAAGGATTTAAAATACGGTGAGCTCGTGAGTGAACGACTCGGCATCATTCAAGGAAAGAATGCATCTCTCAGTCGACCAAGCTAAAATAGAAGGAGAGCTCATAGAGACTCGCATGAGGGTGCTCGTCGAATGAAATATAGGATGGGTGGACATGATGGATCTAGGAAAATATGGGGCTCATCGAGTTAGGAGAATAGCTCGATTTGTGGCTTGTTGGTTAAAGATTGTTCATCAAGATGGTGGCAATCAACGCATGGAGATTTTTAATGGAGATAGCACCAGGTTCGCATGTAGAGGGAGTGACTCACTGGCTCAGTGGAATATGAGCTTGGATGCATTGGCGAAGAGGCCGAGTCACGGGAAATGCAGGTAGTGTTAGCTCAGCTCGTAGCGGGAAAGGCTTGAGTCGTAAGAGCTGGGTTGGTAAGGTCTTAGGAGCTCACAATAGAGGAATTGAACTCATTATCGGTGAGTCCTTCGCCGAGTTGGATTCAAGCGGGTGAGAGGAGCTGCAGAGGCGAGTTTGGAGCTCACTGAGAGAGCAATGACCGTGAGATGAATCGAGCCAGGTTTACAAGATGTCTGGTGGATCATGGTGTTAAGTCGAGTGATAAGTTGAACGATTGAGGAGCTCGGGTTGAAGACCGAGTCGTCAAAGACAGATTTAAGTCAGTCATGGTAGATTGACTCGACCCGTTTCGGAGATGGCGGATCTGAAGAACAAGTCGTGGGCTGTCGGGGCAAAAATGAGCCAAAATTCTGAAATCCCGAAGGGTTTTGTGATTTTGTGTTTCATCTGATACTTGGAGTTGATCGACACAGTTGGCTCAACGTATCATGGGGGTATTCGGACTCCGTAATCTGAATTTTCAGGTATGCGTGGTGGAGTGGATGTCAGACCCACCGAGGTAATGTGGCGAGAAAGTGGTTGACGTAGAGTCGGTCATAGAGTTCGAGGTACGTGGAAAAGTAGATGCCGAAGTGGTTGGTGATGTCAATGCGTAGGTGCTCGACAAAACCTTCTGATACGTAAGTTTTACAGAATCGGTGGGATCGCGAGTCTCAAGGCTCCTAGTGGGGAGTTGATGAAAGACCGAGGATCTTAGTGGCCACATAGCCATGTGCATTTTCAAAGAAGTACATGTGAAGAGCTTTATACACATTGGAATAGTTCTCAAAAGATATGTTAAGGTATATCAGGAGGTGTTTGTAGTTGATACGTGAAGCTCTTTCATCAACCAATGTGTGAAGTAAAAAACAATAGAAATCCGGTGACTAACCAAAAAAAATGCTAAGTGACCAATGAGAAGGGTCCTGGTTGACGTATACGTGTCAGATGTGAACGAGTCATTTTTGGGCTCAATGGGGTTAACGTGTCATGAAGACTAATTAGCATGCAATAGTCGGCTAGAAAAGAGGAAACTTGGCGGGTAGCCATTATATTTTGAAAAAGAGATTGTTGAAGTTATAATATGTAAGGCTCCTAATAAAATTGAAGGGAGAGAATGGTAAGCGAAGAAATCACTAAACATAATGCAAGAAAACAACTCGCTAGCCAGCTCCGTGAGCTGGGTGGCAAGCCATTCACCGAGTTGGTCACCCTTACAAAATAAGAACCCCCTCCTTTGCATAAATAAACTCATGGCTCCCACCAAAAGGACGAGGGGTTATTAAAAATTAGTTAAATATTATTTTTAATTAAATGGAGGAAAATTTAAATTTTTAATTTATGAAGGATGATGTAAGGAGTTTTCTTTGAAAGCAATTAAAGGGTGATGCAATCATCATGGTTAAAGAATAACCTCCATTATCTGCTATAATCTAGCTTAGATTTTATAATTTCTTCTTTTTTTTCTCTCACCAGTTCATATTTTTTTATAAATGTAAATGGGAAACACATTTCGAAGGGGTTAGAAATTTTTCCAAGTTCTCCCTCTTTTCACAAGCTTAGCTATTGTGAATTTATATGCTTTCAAGTCTTTCTTCCAAAGATTATAATGGAAACTCTTGCTTCTTCTTGTTGTAATGATGCATTGTGCATGTGCTTTAAGTAATAGAAATTATGTTTTGTGACTAATTATTTATCCTTTCATCATTTTTGCTACTTTTTTTTTTTCCTTTGTCATGTTTATAGGTATACCATGCAATCTCAAGTTTCCATTACGGGTTTTGGGAGTTATTGTGCTTATCTAGGAATGAAGATCTATATGTAGTTGGGTTTTTGGTGCATGTCCATCCTTTCCATTTTCATCTTTCTTCATAGAAAGATGTAAAAATTGTCTAGAAATACCCTTTTTTGGCGCATCACCATTCCTAGTGTAGGTTTTATTTCTTGCAAATATATCTCCCTAATCCCGTGGAAATGTTAGTATAGGTCTAGTTAGTTATTTTTCTTGCATTGGGAGTAATTTAGTTCTTAGTTTAGGAAGAGGAAGCCATACTTCTCCGGAGGTTCACCTCAAGCGCACAAGTCTCACAACTTGAGAGGTGATCCCATGTTACCCAACCACTCCGAATGCCCTATTCATCAATTGGCCATTTGGGGGTGTAGTGATTTTGTGATAACAAGGTGCACATGTTCCTTTGTCACATTTTCAACATTTTTTTTAACATACTTCCTTACATACTTTTTATACATATACATGCATATTTGACTACTTTATCGTCTTCTCTTTTTAAGGTCTGTTTGTATGAGAAGAAAGTAGTCAACATCAATGACAACATCACCCACATCGAAACTTAAAATAGGTACATCAAACACATCGTCAACTACACGCACGTTTTCCGCTCTAGGTTCATTTTCATCATCTTTTTAAACTTTTGCATCTTTAATCTCCATGAACCATATTTTTATCACTCTAGGCTTTGTCTATCCCCTCGACACGTTTTTTACATCAATGTACATGGGTATCAAGTACACATCTCTATCTACTTTAGGTTACCAAGCAATCTTCTAACTAACATAAAGTGGGTGCAAATGTTGACACACAATCAAGAACTTTCGGTAATTATCTAGTCTCGATCATATGGATCCTAAGTAAGAAAATTACTGATTAACCCATGCCTTTGGCCATATTTCATTACTTTGTGTTGTTACTTTTGGTCTTACACCTTTAAAAATTAACGAGCAGTTAACACACAAGCACCATTTTTACTGTACCTGATCCAACTGGAGATTTATGTGTAACGGCCTCCTCAGGAGAAGGCCTTTGAGGTATTCTGTATACAGAATAACCATGTACCGCCTTAATTAACAGAAAAAGCCCCTTTTTTTAAGTTACATGAACAGGAACTATGCTCAATCACGATCTGAGGCTCACTGCAGTGTACATGCCTTCAATAGGAGGCATTACCTCCTTGGCAACCTTTAATTAAAATTAGACCATCCAGGGCTGAATATATTTTTCTCAGGCCAAATCTAAATCAAGGCCAAACGAAGATATTAGAATTTCTGTCCTCAGTATGATTTTTGAATAAGCTACTGTAAGGCAAGGTAAATAGAGTAGCATATGCTCTTAAGTCGAAGGAAGCATAATCTCTCTCTTATAACGTTAAGAACTCATTTAGGATGAGTAAAAATGCCTTGAGATCGATCCTTTCTTTCCAGCAGTCAAATCACACTTGCTGCAGACCCCGCGGTGACAGCAGGTAGAAGGGATTTTCGTTTTGATAACGAAGGAGTTCGAGGTTCGAAAAAAACAGGTATATGTACCTTGGCAAATGACTTAAGAGGGAAATTTCTAACTGAATTCCTAATTCACCCTTTTTCTGGCACCTCTCATTACAAATGCTTGCTGATCTTAAGCAGCAATATCTTTTGGAAGGGAATAAAAAGGGATGTGGTGAGTTTGTCACACAGGCACTGTTGAATGTCAACTGTTAAAGCGAACACTATCACCCTTCTGATTATTGTATCCCCACAACACTTCGCAGTACATGGCAATTGAAACGAGGGATTTCGTTCAAGGATTGCCTATGTCAAAAATTACATGACTATCCTGGTTTAATCACAATTGACCAAGAGTGGCACACTTCATTGCTTGAATATTGAAGGACGATCAAAACAGTTGTACAAGAATATTCTTCATGAAATCTTCAGGTTTCATGAATGACCGGAATTAATCATATCAGACAGAGACCTCAGGATAACATCAAGTTTGGGGCAAACGCTTAAATGCAGCTTGGGACTAAATTAAACTTCAGTTCTGCATATCACCCAGAACGGATGGACATACTGAGAGAATTAATCCAAGTTTTAGAGGACATTCCTGATATGTTGCAATGACAGCGTATAAATGGAGGTACCTTCCGCCCGGTAGAATTTTGCTTACAATACTACCTATTCATCACGCTCTTTAAAAATGGCGCCCTTTGAAGCATTGTATGGAAAAATGCAACCCCACGCTGTCAGCTGACGCGTCGTGACAGAGAGTAATGGGCCATAATCCTTGAAAATGGGACACAAACAAATGATTCGGGACATCTAAAGGAGCTACCATACAGCAGAAGAGCTATGCAGGTTAAGCGTTTGACAGCATTATAAACTTGGAGAGAAGGTCTTTCTTTTCGGGTGAAGCCGAAAAAGCTCCATAGCTTTTGGCAAGGCTTCCAAGCATTGTCGCCACGTTACGTGGACCTTTGAAATTATTGAATAAGCAACCCTGTAGCTTATCGTCTAGCATTACCAACCCTTCCTGCTTTGTCTCAATGCATGATGTTTTTCATATTTCTTTGCTTACGAAAATACTTACATATTATACATGTGCTAAATTGGAATTTCTTGCAGTTCCAAGAACCCAAGGAATAATCGTGGTTAAGACCATTCTGATGTTGGGAACTCGGCCAATTGTACTTGAGATCGCGAAGTTAACCAATGTAAGGTCCATGGACCAGTTCGTGAAGAAAGTGCAACTTGGGAGAATTCGAAGAAATAGGAACTACTTTCCACACCTGTTTAAACTGAATTTGAAATTCCAGAACTGAAAATTCTACCAAATTTGACAATTATTATTCACTGTACTTTGTCTTAAAACATTGTTTTTAAGAGAGAATCTGTTTTTGGTATGAACTTATAAGGAAGACAATAAACTGAACTTTGTCCTAGGAACCTCCTTGACTTGTTAATCCTGATCAATCGTATGATGATTCTTTAGGAGGGAATAATGTAAACTCTGATTGTGTATGTTACTGGTAAATGTTTAACCTACTTTTATAAGCTCTTGGAATGAAAGCAAACATGTAAGATAACGTTTTGATCTTAAGAGCATGTGTTTCTAATTTGGATTCTTTGCATACTTGATTTATTGCTGGGACAATCAATCTTGTAACTTGTGTGTTTGCTGATGGACGACAGATTGCCGTATAATGCTTGCTCTTGTGCGATTGACAGCATACCCTGAATCAACATCCATGATTCAAGTATTCTGAGTCCTCTTGTGTTTTTTCTATGTTAAATTCACACTTGAACTGGACTAGGATTATTTTATGAGCTTGCAGGCCCTGATTATGGTTGGTATACTAGTACATAGAAGGATGCACCAACACCAGGGGTTCACCTCTGAACCTGTATCTGTCGAATTTGGGACCGTCGTGGGGTGAGAAATGCCTGGACACGGGTGGCCTGGGCCTGTAATCAACGGAGGACGGAACTCCAGTACCCTCTGGCGTTAACGTGGAATGTTGTAGAGGGGCCGAGGAAAGTTGTAGTGTTCGTGTTATTGTGAATTAAACCTAAACTCCCTAAGACCTACATCCATCCTACACCTACACTTGCTATCCTAGTGATTTTTAAATTACAAAAAAAGGGAAAATAAATAATCTAAATCTAAAACTAAGGTTGAACTAAACCTAATGTCGAATGATTATGTAACCTAACTAATCCTAAACTAAGGGTACGCAAACCCTTGGGAAGAAAGGATAAGGAGGGAAGGATGCATTCCTTGGAATTAAATGAACTGTCCCTTCGTGGGACGGCCCATTTGGGCGGGGCAGTAAAGGAATTGATAAGCATCTATTTGAAATAGAGCCAAGTTTCTGTTTTGCTTAGGAAAAATTTGAACTTAGACTCGCCACCCAATGGCGGTGGGCACAAAGTGAGGAAAAAGTCAAAGCTTATCAGTAATGTTTTTGGTCCTCACGACCAGTTGCCTTGGAAACCACATGAGAAAAATTGATTTCATTTTGTGGTTCGAGCCTTATTGTAATTTTTCCTCTGAATTTAGTTTTTTTCTGACCTGGTTTGTCGAACCTACTCTTGGCATTTGACATTTTGTGGGATCTGGAGGCTGTTGTTAGCCTTAGAAGGAAGGAAGTGTTTGGAGAGATTGTGCTGTTTCGTGGAAGGAAAACGCGGAACACGTTTTCTCTTCGAGTTTAGAAGATAAGAATCAGCATGTTTTTAAACCCTTCGCCTCGTTTAAAATCTTTGCTTTTTTGATTAATGTTTCTTAAAACAACCCTGCTCTTGGGTTGGGATTGCCATGAATGCTGTTGAGATTGATTTTGATATGATTTGTTGATTCTTGCTTTCTTTCTTTCGAAATTATCAGAAATTGGCTCTGGCTCGGGTTGCCGGCCTTGATTCGTTGTGGCTGAATTGGGTTGGAATTATTACTGTTGTGTTGCTGACAGTAATTGTTGGAATGGAGCTAAACATTTTCTTTCTCTGTACATTGGTAAATGAAGTGGACATACTGTTCAAGTCTTTTCTTAAAATGTAATCGTTCTCTTTGTTGTTGAGCCTTGAACTGCTAATACATGTGAAGAAGAAAAATTGAATTACAGTCGTGATTATATTGCTATTACTGGGGATCGCTAACTCTTGGTATTATTTGGAAATATATGAATCATCTTTATGGTCGTTGAATTCGACTGTCCTTGTATTTTATTTGACCGAAATTCCTTCCTTAAAGTTGGGTGTTAATATTAATGGAAAACGTAATATATTATCTTAAAACTGTGCGTTGATATAGGAGTCGGTTTGCATGAATTGGGTTTGTCGACCCTGACGTCTTTTCCTTTGGAACTGATAGGAAAGAGTTTCCCAGTGCTGTGATGAACCATTTTTGCTCTTCTTGAATGGAATACCTCCGTTTTATGTGATGCTGGAGATATGGGTTTATATGAATATTTTAACTGGGTTGTTCTGTGAAATGCAGTGTGAAACTGTACAGACAGTATGGGTATTTTATATTGCTGTATTCCATTGTTTTTGCTGTTATCGAACTTTTGTTATAAGTGTAACACTGTAGCGGGTTGGCATGAGGTCGTTTCTATAATGAAATTCCTTTTATAAACAAGATAAATGGGATCCTCAACCCTTTTACTGTTTGGATTTTAATGAAAATGGTATTTGGGTTCCCTATAGTATCTGACTTTCGAGTGAAAGGAAGTAATTCCGATATTTCCCTTGCTGTGCTTCTCTTGAATAGGAACAAGCGATATGTATTGGTTATTTGTGGGATAGGCAAAGTATTGTTTCTCCTTAACAATTAAGGGACTGTGAGAATAAGATGGTTTTATTGTTTCATTGATGCTTCTCGGTCTTCTTGTTCGGACTGTGATTGAATTATAAATTGGCTTTGGTCTTCTGTGTAAGGAAGATTAAACATTTTCTTCTTGCTTTGTTGGAAAGATGATTCCATTGCGCCATTAGTTTTGGTTTGACCGTTCCGTTTTTGAACTGTTCGTGACTGAGAGCATGACTTTGAATTAAACGGTGCGAAAAAGTGACGCATGGAAACTCTGTCTTGTTGTTTGGGTTTCTTTTTTTTCCATTGAAATTAAAACGATTATTTCGTAATGAAATTACAGAGAATAAAAGTCTCTCCTTTTGCTTGTTTTGGACTTTGAAAAGTAAATATTGGACACTTACTATGTGTAGAATTGATTTTTTTCTGTAGGTAACAGCAATGTGCAAATTTATTATTATGAACTATATGCGTTCATGAAGTATCAGTAGATCACCGAATAAATGATGATTTGTTTGCTTAACTGTTTGTTTGGTTAACACTACAGGAAGGAAGTATGGAACCTTCTAGTACAGTAAATACATAAGTATGCATATTGATATGGCTTCGCCCCAACGATAATATAATATCTTATAACCTGTTGGTATTCATATGAACTGGAATTAAAAATGAATTATTCTTGCTGCCGGAAAGCGAAATTCCGATGTGGATTTTGTAAGTTTCACTCTGAACTGTTATCTTTGAATGATTTCGTTTGGATTTCACTGTTAGGACAGATCATGTGGAAGGAATAAGAGATATGATATTAATCATGTTTTTAGAAAATGATCTGTTCTTCTTTCATTCACTTCAGAATCTGGAATTCGTGAATGGAAGAATTTGTAGAGTGCTTAGCATGGGAGCTTTACTATAATGGCATTTGCTGTTCGCTTTCTTAGATTTGTACTTGAAATGCTTTAAAATTTAAAGCTTCTATGAACGGAAAGGACGTAATGGATTTATGATCAAGTTAGTTTCATCCTATTGCTTAGTTTGGTTTCATTAATGAAAAGTGTGCGAAAGGATAACTGTATGCCTATAGGCAGCAAACTTATATTGATGAATTTCCTAACTGACATATTGTAAATTGCTACTTGCAATGATTATGTGGAAACGGCAGACAGCAGTCCCTGGACTGATTGTTGATGATATTTTTCTGATTAGTTCAGTTGTTATACTGATCTCTCCTTTGTGCTATTTTGAGATTGATGTTTTGCTGCTCGTTTCATAAAAGCAGGGTTCTTTTATTTTGAAAAACAGTTAGTTGAAGCATCTTTTTAAGGTAAGTGCTTAACTGTGCTCAGTTCATTGAACTGACCCGTGCCCAATTTCATTTTGTAGATGGAATTTGATTAGAATGAAGACGTGGCTGTCTTGCTGATGCCTCTTGATTAGATGGTAAATTAAATTGTAACTGGTGCTTTCATTCCTCGTTGAGGAAATTGTGAACGAAGAAAATGTATTCTTCTGTCCAATGTGAGTTGTATGGATTCGTTTGTATAAACTATTTCCAAATCAGCTGATTGGCAAATGTACAAATTATGACGTTTGAAATATTGAATACGTTACAAGTGTGATTTTTCAGATAATTATACAGTTTGATATTGTTGTTTAAATTGGAAATATGATGTTATTTCCTGAGTTGGAATTTTTCATTATCCTTGGCATGGATGTTGATTGAAAAACTGATATCTTATTCTTACTTAATTAAATGCAACTTTAAGTTGAACAATGCAATTAATTCATACTTGGGGTAAAGATGAATTTTGAATTGACATTAAAAAGGATTAAGAAGGATATGATTTTATAATCAGAAGGTAATTCAGGATTAGCTTAGGAGCTAAGGAATATCAATTTAAAATTTGGAGTAATCGAACTTCGTTTTTGAACTCCATTGATTGATCCCGTTTGATAAAAATTCAGAATAAAGGATTATAGGATACATATATCCATAACTAATGATCCTTAACTATATAATGTTAAGGGAAATAAATGAGTTCATTTCTTGAAGGAATTAGACCTCGTTTGAAATGACGTCTAATAAGTTATTATTCTGAAATTTAGTTGCAGTTGGAAAATCTTGGTTAAGTTTAATAGGTTAAACTTATTATGTCCGTCGGTACGGACTGCTTAATCAAATGATTAAGAAATGGACCAAGTAAGGAAATGTAACATTGGCATATGCCAGCTACAACAAGGTGTCTCCATGAAGACGGGGTCTTCATGACGACACAATGTTGTAGCTGACATATTGCAATGCCCTCCCGAATTAAAACATCAAGAATACATAGGCTGAATGTGAAGCTCTTAGCAGGGGATAGGGTATGATCTGTTATACGGAGTGACTCCGGAATACTAAAGATAACTAAACACACGGGGTCGTGGGGAAATGACATTGTATGTCTGCGTATCTTTAGCTACCGGGAGTGCCTTCCTATACTCGTTCATATTACTAACTGTAATTGGAAATTTAAACTAACCTTAAACAAAGAGGACTGGTAGGAACCAGGAAAGACCATTCTAGATAATAGGTGAAGTGAGGTGAAGGACGTATTCCGTGGATGTGTATCACATCCAGGAATATGATCATGCAAAGCATGTGAAAATCTTTGGCCAAAGTATCGCAATTGCTGGTTGCGTTGTCCTTATCACTTAATTTAAGATGCAGGATGTCAGATGAATATCAGTAACAGATATTCAGATAGGCTTCTTAAATGGATCACTTCGATAACCGGGAAAGGTTATGAGAACAGGTATATATAATATACCATGCATAAACAAACATGAAGGATCGGTTGTTGCCAAGTCATGAACATGAAGGATCGGTTGTTGCCGAGTCATGAAATGAAGGATCGTTGAAACTCCGAGCCATGAAAATGGAAGATCGGTAGTTCCTCGAGTCATTTACAGCAGCATATAGAATCTGTTATAAGATTGAATGGCATTGAATGTGTGTTCCATATTGTAAATATGCGAACAGGGAACATTCGTTTTAAAAAGAAATTGTGTGATCCAAACTGTGTTGTTTGGGCAGAGAACAATTATTAAAACTTGAATGTGTGTTTGAATTTTATAATTCATAACAGTGAACGTTATCAAAAAAAAAAAAAAAAATTCCCTTGTTCTGGTATTTTGAAATGAGGATGTTACATCTTGGTATCAGAGCTGAAGGTTGCAGCTCTTGGACCTAATGAGTCCACGATATTAATAAGGTTTACATTTTCTTATTGAACAGAAAATGGTCAGGACAAGAGGGAATGCTGCGAATAACCCGTTGCAGGGTGGAGAAGCAGCAACTGCCCAAAAGCTGGATGAAATCCTTGCTGCCCTACTTGATACGAGGGATCGTTTGACTGTACTGGAACAACAGTCAATGGGCAATGAAGAGGAGGAGAATGAAGCTGAAATAAATGATCAGCTGCCTCCTGTGGACAACATCAACGGAGGGAATCCGGGTGTTGATGATAATAATGTAATTGCTCCTAATCCCCCTGAAAATAAAAGGGCAAGATTAGCAGCTGAACTTACAAATGATATAAAGAGAATAAGTCCTCCAAAGTTTGATGGAACAACTCTTGGGGACAGAGCTGAGAACTGGCTCAGTGAAATGGAGAAATACTTTGCAATAAGAAACTTCTCTGAAGAGACTAAAGCGATATGGGGAGCATATCAGCTTTCTCATGAAGCATCATCATGGTGGGACAACCGTAAGGTTGAGCTGAATATTGTCGAATCAGACATAACTTGGGATCAATTTAAGGGTTATTTTAGGCAACGATGGCTGCCTCAACTCTATTTTGATAGGAAAATGACTGAATTTCAGAACTGGTCGCAAGGAAGGCTGTCGGTGACGGAATACTGGGAAGGGTTTACTAAACTCCTTAAGTATGTGCCGCAGTACCAAGCTGACGAGAAGTTCAGAATACGGAAATTCATAATGGGACTGAATCCCATCATTGGGGGCGAAGTGGATGTCCACGGCCCAACCACCATGGATGGAGTTGTCGAAAAGGCAATCAGACAGGAACAGAAATTGAGGGCAATATCTGCTCACAGGGAAGAGATAAGGAAGAAGATTCCCAATCCTTCTTCGTCTCTTGCACCAAAAAGGGGACCTTGGAAAAGGTTTGGTGTGAAAAACAAAATTGTTGTAGATAACAACAAGAAACCTGTGATGAATAGACCTGTAAATAGCGTGCGGAACAGCTTCACAAAAGTTAATGGCATTGGACAGAAGTCCTATGGAAGCCAGAATGATAACTTCAAGGCTGGTAATAAATTTGAGCCTAGAAAAGGGCCAGCTGGAGGATGCTTCAACTGTGGAAAGGACCACTATGCGAATCACTGTCCTCTGAAGAAGGATGATCGCGGACAGCAGCATAGGATACATGCTGCAGTGGCTAACAGACAAGCTGAAAAGCAAGTGACGCCCATAGAAGTTACGGGTAAGTTATTCGGTACACCTGTAGTTATACTTTTTGATACTGGAGCTACAGAATGTTTTATTTCTGCTAAACTTGCTATGAAATTAAAAAGAAAGGCTGCAAGAATGGATAAAACATGGACAGTGCATTATGGGAATAATGTTGTCCATACAGTCGAAATGTGCCTTTTTGGGGCAATTCTTGACCTGCCTAGTTTCTCCACCGAAGTTGACTTGTATGTCACTCCTCTAGGATCATATGATATCATTATTGGAGTTAACTGGTTGGCTGAACATAAGGCAAAGGTCGACTGTTATGAAAAACAAATCTATTGCTTCGATGACCTGCAGAAAGCAGCAGTCATTCAAGGTGTAAAACGGGAAGTTGCAGTTAGGAAACTGACGGCTATGCAACTAAAGAGGGCTAAAAACAGAGGCTGCACTTTGTATGCAGTAAAAATGACAGAAAATGCAGAAGAAGATAATGATTTCATGGAAAGATATCCATTGTTGAGGGATTTCCGTGATGTGTTTCCGGAGGAATTGCCAGGTCTTCCGCCCAAACGTGAGTTTGACTTCGCAATAGAAATCAAACCAGGAACGGAACCCATATCTAAGGCACCTTATAGAATGACTACCATTGAGTTGGTAGAGTTGAAGGCTCAGTTACAAGAACTTCTGACTAAGGGGCTGATCAGACTGAGCGTCTCACCTTGGGGAGCACTGGTAATTTTTGTAAAGAAAAAGGATGGCACCTTGAGGCTGTGCATTGATTACAGAATGCTGAACAAAGCAACTATTAAAAATCGATACCCACTTCCTAGGATTGATGATCTGTTTGATCAGATGCGAGGAGCATCAGTTTATTCAAAAATAGATCTGCGATCAGGGTACCATCAGCTGAGAATAAAGGAAGAAGATATTCATAAAACAACTTTTAGAACGAGGTACGGGCATTATGAGTTCACGGTGTTGCCTTTTGGGCTGACTAATGCACCTGCCGCCTTCATGAATCTAATGAACAATATTTTTCAAGAATACTTAGACAAGTTTGTGCTTGTATTCTTAGACGACATTCTTATATACTCTAAAAATGTCGAAGAGCACCAAGAACATCTCAGGATAGTGCTGGAAATCTTAAGAAAGAGGAAGTTGTATGGCAAACTGTCCAAATGTTCCTTTTATGATGCAGAGGTGCATTATTTGGGACACGTTATAAGTAAAAATGGGATAGCTGTTGACCCTTCAAAGATCACAGCTATAACTGAGTGGCCTGCGCCTAAGAACGTGCACGAAGTGAGGAGCTTCATGGGCTTGGCTGGATATTATCGAAAGTTCGTTAAGGACTTTTCAAAAATTGCTGCCCCAATCACTTCGTTGCAAAAGAAAGAAAAGAAATTTGTCTGGACAGACAAATGTGAATCTGCCTTTAAAAAGTTAAAGGAACAGTTAACTACAGCACCTATTTTGACTGTACCTGATCCAAATGGAGATTTTATGGTTGTAACGGACGCCTCAGGAGAAGGCCTTGGAGGTATTCTGTTACAGAATAACCATGTCATCGCTTATGAAAGTAGAAAGCTTAAGTTACATGAACAGAACTATGCTCCACACGATCTTGAGCTCGCTGCCATTGTTCATGCACTTCAAATGTGGAGGCATTATCTTTTAGGCAAGCCCTTTGAGTTAAAAACAGACCATCTGGGGCTGAAGTATATTTTTACTCAGCCAAATCTGAATGCAAGGCAGCGAAGATGGTTAGAATTTCTGTCTCAGTATGATTTCGATATAAGTTACATTAAGGGCAAGGAAAATAGAGTAGCAGATGCTCTGAGTCGAAGGAAGCATATCTCTGCTCTTATAACGTTAAGTTTAAGGATGAGGTAAAAGACACCTTGGAATCAGATCCTTATTTCCAGCAAGTCAAATCAGCACTTGCTGCAGACCCGCAGGACATCAGGTATAAGGGATTCCGTTTTGATAATGAAGGAGTTCTGAGGTTCGAAAACAGGGTATATATACCTGTGGCAAATGACTTAAGAGGGAAATTGTTAACTGAATTCCATAATTCACCTTTAACTAGACACCCTGGCATTACAAAAATGCTCGCTGACCTTAAACAACAATACTTTTGGAAGGGAATGAAAAAGGATGTGGTAGAGTTTGTAACACACTACTTGGAATGTCAACATGTTAAGGTGGAACATATGCACCCCGCTGGATTATTGTATCCCCACAGCATTCCGCAGTATAAATGGCAAGTGATAACGATGGATTTCGTTCAAGGATTGCCTATGTCAAGAAATAAGCATGACATTATCCTGGTTGTAGTCGACAAATTGACCAAAGTGGCACACTTCATTGCTGGTAATTTGAAGGACGATGCACCAGTGCTAGCAAGAAGATTTGTACATGAAATCTTCAGATTGCATGGAATACCGGAATTAATCATATCGGACAGAGATCCGAGGATGACATCAAGGTTTTGGCAAACGCTTAATGCGGCCTTGGGGACTAAATTGAACTTCAGTTCTGCATATCATCCAGAAACGGATGGACAGACTGAGAGAGTTAATCAGGTTTTAGAGGACATGTTAAGGATGTATTGCATGGACCAGCAGTATAAATGGGAGGAATACCTTCCGCTGGTAGAATTTTCTTACAATAACACCTATCATGCCTCTTTAAAAATGGCACCCTTTGAAGCATTGTATGGAAGAAAATGCAGAACCCCTGTCAGCTGGGACAGCGTTGAGGACAGAGAGGTAATTGGGCCAGAAATCCTTATGGAAATGGAACAGCAAATCAAAATGATTCGGGAACATCTAAAGGAGGCTGCCAATAGGCAAAAGAGTTATGCAGACTTGAAGCGGGTTGACAGGCATTATAAACTGGGAGAGAAGGTCTTTCTTCGGGTGAAGCCGAAAAAGAGCTCAATAACTTTTGGCAAGGCTGCCAAGTTGTCGCCACGTTACGTGGGACCTTTTGAAATTGTTGAAATAATCAACCCTGTAGCTTATCGTCTAGCATTACCTCCTGCTTTGTCTCAAATGCATGATGTTTTTCATATTTCTTTGCTTAAGAAATACGTGACAGATTTATCACATGTGCTAAATTGGAATTCCTTGCAGGTCCAAGACCCAGGAATAATCGTGGTTAAGCCCATTCGAGTGTTGGGAACTCGCCAGTTGTACTTGAGAAATCGCGAAGTGAACCAATGTAAGGTCCAGTGGGACCAGTTCAGCGAAGAAAGTGCAACTTGGGAGAATCTCGAAGAAATGAAATCTACTTTTCCACACCTGTTTAATTGAATTTGAAATTCAGAGAACTGATAATTCTACCAAATTTAGACAATTATTAGTCTATTGTACAGTTGTCTTAAAACGTTGTTTTTAAGAGTGAATCTGTTTTTGGTATGAACTTATGAATGAAAGGACAATAACTGAACTTTGTCCTAGGAACTCCTTGATTTGTTAATCTGATCATCGGGACGATGATTCTTTAAGGAGGGAAGAATGTTACACTCTGATTTTGTATGTTAACTTGGTAAATGTTTTACATACTGTTATAGCTGCTGAAATGAAGGCAAACATGTTAAGATATGTTTTGATCTTAAGAGAATGTGTTGCTAACTTGGATTCTTGTATGCTATGATTTATTGCATGGGACATCAAATATTGTACTTGTGTGTTTGCTGATGTGACAACAAATTGTCGTATACTTGCTAAACTCTCTTTGCTGATTGACAGCATACCTTGAATCAATTTCATTGATCCAAGTATGCTGAGGTCCTCTTGTGATTTCTGTGTCGATTCACACTTGAACCGAACCCGAGATTGTTATGAACGTGCAGCGCCTGATTGCAGGTGTGAACAGCTAGCACGTAGATGCCAACGACAGGGGTTCGATTCTTGAACCCTGTACTGTCGAACTTGGGACCTCGTGAGGCAAGAAATGCCTGGACACGGGTGGCCTTGGCACGTAATCTGAAGGACGGAACGTCCTGCTCTGCATTAACGTGAATGTTAGTAGGGAGGCTGGATGGAAGTTGTTAGTGTTAGTGGTTAGTATGAATTAAACCCTAAACTAATCCTAAGTCCTAACATGCATCCTACACTACTATCCTAAGTGGATTTTTAAATTACAAAAAAAAAAAAGGGAAAATAAACCTAAGCCCTAAGGCTAAACTAAGACCTAGGTTGAATACTATTATGCAACCTAAACTAATCCTAATCTAAGGGGTGCGCAGACCCTTGGAGGGAAAGGGATAAGGATGAAGGAAGGGCATTCATTGGCATTTAATGAACAGTCCATACGTGGACAGCGCCAGTTTTGGCGGGGCAGGTAGGAAATAGAGGCATCTATTTGGAGATAGAGCCAAATTCAGTTTTGCTTGGGAAATTTGAAATTTAGAGTTCACCAACTCAAGTGGCGGTGGCGTGGAAAGTAAGGAAAAAGGCAGAGCCTTAATTGCATTAATTGTTTTCGGTCCTCGCGACCAGCTCGCCTTGGAAAGTGTATGAGGGAATTTTATTTTTCATTGTTGTTGATTTGGCTTTTGGCAAAGTTGCTCTGCATTTGGTTTTTCTGGTCTGGTTCAGTCGAACCAGCTCTTGGCATTTGACATTTTCTTGGAGATTTGGAGGCTGTTGTTAAGCCTGAAGAAGAAAGGAGTGCTGGGAAGTTTGTGCTGTCGTTGTGGAAGGAAAAACGCGGCAAACGGAGTTTTCTTCGAGTTCTGGAAAAGAGATTACAGGCATGTTAAGCCCTTCTCTTTAAAAATCTCTTGCTTTGATTAAGTGTCTCATTAAAACAACCCTGCTCTTGGGTTTGGATTGTGTGATTGTTGTTGAGTCGATTTGATTTGGATTTTGTTGGTTCTTGCTTCTTTTTTTGGAAAATGATATGATGAATCGTTTCTGGTTGCTCGGTCTTGATTTGTTTTGCTCGAATCAAGTTGGAAATGAATTACTTATTGGTTGTTGACTGTATGGTGGTTGAAATAGATATTTCTTTCACTGTTCATGTTGTTTAAATTGGAACAGGCTGTATAAAAATTGTTTCCTTCTTGTGTAATCGTTTCTTGCTGTTGTGTTTGGAACTGTCCTTGCATGTAAAAGGAAGTGGAAATACAGTCGTGTTATGTTACTATGATTTGGGTTTCGTTGAATCTTGCTGTCATTTTTTTTGGAAATAATAAGAAATATGTTTTGGTTGCTGAGTTTAATCTGTCCTTGTATTTCTCGAATGAAATACCTTCCTGTCGTGCTGGTTGTTTAACAGTAAATGGGAAATTATCATGTGTATTCACGGGTCTGTACATGTTAACTGAGCAGAGTTGTTTTCACTATTGAAACTGTAAGTTCTTTTGTCACATGAACTTCGGAATGAAAGAAGTAATAGTTATGTGAAGTTGTTTCTTATTGATGTAGTTGTTTCCTATCTGAAGTTTTGGATTTTAAAGAAATAATCTTTTGGGTTTTCTGGATGAGTTTTGAACTCGATTTGAATGAAGGTAATAGCATTTTCGGATTGTTGTGCCTTTTCTTGAACTGTTGAACGAATACGTATTAATATTCTGCTGAAAGTAGGAAAAAGTTAGGATTGTTTTCCTTCTGAAGTTATTAGTGAATTTGTTTCTCCTTGCTATGTGAGATGTAGAAGGTTTTATTGGAAAATGAGTTTGAAACTAGCTTTTTGTTTGGGACTGTTGACACAATTATTAATTGGTTTTGTATTATGTGCAATGAATTTTAGAATATTTCCTTATGCTAGTGATGGAAAATTGATTTCATTGCCTTTATAAAGTTTGACCTCCTGTTGAATTGTCTTATGAATGTCTTGACTTGTATTTCTGTTTATAAATGAAAATGGATAAATTAGGTTTTCTAAAATGTTGACTGAAATTAAACGGTTCTGAGTCTGCCTCTGGAGCTTACGATAGAGGTATTGATATATGAATGTTATATTTGAGTTCTGTACCTCATTAAGAAAATGGAGATGTCTGTTTTGGAATTGGTTGATCGAGATGAACTCGAAAAGGATATCCATTGTTGTGGTATTGGATTGAAACTGTATAGGCTATGTGAGTTACTTTTCAATAAGAACGATTGTTTTGTTATCTTTATAAGTTGAGCTGTCATGCTTAGATAAACACGATTTGGGTGTTTTTATTTCATTCTGAACAAAATGATTGTTTCTTAATGAAATTATAGGGAGAATGAATTCTTCTTCTGCTGTTGCTTTTGACTTGGTGAAATTCATAGTCAATGTGATATTGGATTTGCTGTAGGTAACAGCAATGAATAAAATGTTATTTTGAACGGGATACGTTCATAGGATTAGGAAAGTCATGTGATTAATTGACTGTATGATTGAATAATTGTTTATCTGTTTAGTATACAGTGAAAGAAATATGGTTTCTTTTATTATGGTAAATATATGGTATGCATCCTTATATTGTTTGATCTTGGATGAACATAATGTTGTACTAACCTGTTTCGGATCTTTAATATGAGTCTGATTCAAATGAAGTATGGATATGGATGATGAATTCTTCCCTGTTTTCATTTAAAGCTGATTATAAATGAAATTATTCTTGCTGCCGGAAAGTGAATTCCGAATGGATTTTGTAAGTTTCACTCTGAACTGTTATCTTGATTTGTCTTTCGTTTGGATTCCACTGTTAGGACAGTCATGTGGAAAGAAATAGAGATATGAATGAATGACTTGGAAAAATGATCTTTTCTTCTTTCATTCAGTTGGAAATCTGGAATTCGTGAATAATGAATTTTATAGTGCTTAGATGGGAGCAACTATATGCATTGTTGTTCGCTTTCTTGTCTGTACTTGATTGCTTTGAATTTAATATGATTCATGAACTGAAAGGAAAGTAATGAATTTATATTTCAGTTAGTTTCATCCTTTGCATTTATTATTAATGAAAGGCGTGGAAAGGATAACTGTATGTTATATATGCAGTAAGCTACTTGTATTCCTAACTTTACAAATATTGTGAATTGATACTTGTAATGATTATGTGGAAACGGGACAGCAGTTCCTTGGCTGATTGTGATGATATTTTGATAGTTCAGTTGTTATGCTGATCTTTCTTTTGTGCCTATTTCGTGATTGATGTTTAACTGTCGTTTCATAAAAGCAGGGTTCTTTTATTGAGACAGTTAGTTGAAGCACCTTATTTTAAGGATAAGTGCTTAATATGCTCAGTTCATTGAACTGACCCGTGCAATTCATTTTGCAGATGGAATTTGATTAGAATGAAGACTTGGCTGTTTTCTGATGCTTTTTGATTTGATGATGAATTGTAATTGTTGCTTTTATTCCTCTTCGAGGAATTGTGAAAAGAAGAAAATATATTCTTCTGTCCATGAGTTGTATGGATGTTTTGTATAAACTATGCCCAATCAGCTGGATTGGCAAATGTACAGATTATGACTTGAAATATTGAATACAATTACAAGTGTGATATTTTCAATAATTATATCAGTTTGATATTGTTGTCTAAATTGGAAATATAATGTTATTTCTTGATTTGGATTTGTTTATTTGTCCTTGGATGGATGCTAAATGGAAACTGATATCTATTCTTACTTAAATGCAACTTTTAAGTTGAAAAATGCAATTAGTTCATACTTGGGTAAAGATGAATTTTTAATTGACATTAAAAAGGATTAAGAAGAATATGATTCCATAATCGGAAGGTATTCAGGATTAGCTTAGGAGCTAAGGAATATCAATTAACTTCGGAGTAATCGAACTTCGCTTTTCGAACTCCATTAATGATCCCGTTTGATAAATTCAGAATAAAGGATATAGGATAAATATATCCATAACTAATGGACCTTAACTATATAACGTTAAGGAGAACAAATGAATACTTTCTTGGGAATTTAGACCTCGTTTAAATGACGTCTAATAAGTTAATATTCTGAATTTAGTTGCAGTTGGAGAAAATCTTGGTTAAGTTTAATAGGTTAAACTTATCACGTCCGTCGGAACGGACTGCTTAATCCAATGATTAAGAAGTGAACCAAGTAAGGAAATGCAGCCCTTCGACACGAAGGAGAAGATGCATTGCAAGACAATGGATGGATTTAGTCCCTCTTAGCCCTATACAACTGTAACGGAAACGAGGATCAAGAGATCAGCGTGGATGCTGAAAGTTGATTTTAATTATTAAAATCATATCCGAAGCACTTGAGCAGGATGTGTATTCTCGATGGGAGAATTCTGTAGGACATTGGCATACGCCAGCTACAGCAAGGTGTCTCCATGAAGACGGGGTCTTCATGACGACACAATGTTGCAGCTGACATATTGCAATGCCCTCCTGAATTAAAACATCAAGAATACATAGGCTGAATGTGTAATTGTAGCAGGGGATAGGAGTATGATCTGGTATACGGAGTGACTCCGGAATACTAAAGATAACTAGACACACGGAGTCGTGGGGAAATGACACTGTATGTCTGCGTATCTTTAGTTACCAGGAGTGCCTTCCTATACTCGTTCATATTACTAACTGGAATTGGAAGTTTAAAACTAACCTTAAACGAAGAGGACTGGTAGGAACCAGGAAAGACCATTCTAGATAACAGGTGAAGTGAAGTGAAGGACGTATTCCGTTGATGTGTATCACATCCAGGAATATGATCATGCAAAGCATGTGAAAATCTTTGGCCAAAGTATCGCAATTGCTGGTTGCGTTGTCCTTATCACTTAATTTAAGATGCAGGATGTCAGATGAATATCAGTAACAGATATTCAGATAGGCTTCTTAAATGGATCACTTCGATAACCGGAATAGGTTATGAGAACAGGTATATATAATATACCATGCATAAACAAACATGAAGGATTGGTTGTTTCCGAGTCATGAACATGAAGGATCGGTTGTTGCCGAGTCATGAAATGAAGGATCGTTGAAACTCCGAGCCATGAAAATGGAAGATCGGTAGTTCCTCGAGTCATTTACAGCAGCATATAGAATCTGTTATAAGATTGAATGGCATTGAATGTGTGTTCCATATTGTAAATATGCGAACAGGGAACATTCGTTTTAAAAAGAAATTGTGTGATCCAAACTGTGTTGTTTGGGCAGAGAACAATTATTAAAACTTGAACGTGTGTTTGAATTTTATAATTCATAACAGTGAACGTTATCAAATATATATAAAAAAAATAATAATAATTCCCTTGTTCTGGTGTTTTAAAATGGGGATGTTACATCTTGGTATCAGAGCTGAAGGTTACAGCTCTTGGACCTAAAGAGGGCTGAAAAATAAGGTTGCACATTTATATTGAACAGTAAAATGGTCAGGAAAATGGGAATGCTGCGAAGATAACCCGTTTCATGGAAAGCATGCCCAAAGCTGGATGATATCCTTGCTGCCCTACTTGTTGAGGGATTACTAGAACAGCAGTCAATGATGGCAATGAAGAGGAGGGGAATGAAGGAAATAAATGATCAGGTGCCTCCTGTGGACAACATCAACGGAGAGGGTGTTGATTAATAATGTAGATTGCTCCTAATCCCCCTGAAAATAAAAGGAAAGATTAAGGCTGAACTTACAGAATGACTACCATTGAGTTGGTAGAGTTGAAGTCTCCAAAGTTTGATGGAACTTCTGACCCTTGGGGCTGATTGACCGAGCTGGCTCACCTTAAATGGAGCATACTTTGGTAATTTTTTGTAAAGAAAAAGGATGGCACTTTGAGGCTGTGCATTGATTACAGAATGCTGAACAAAGCAACTATTAAAAATTGATACCCACTTCCTAGGATTGATGATCTGTTTGATCAGATGCGAGGAGCATCAGTTTATTCAAAAATAGATCTTCGATCAGGGTACCATCAGCTGAGAATAAAGGAAGAAGATATTCATAAAACAACTTTTAGAACGAGGTATAATGGGCATTATGAGTTCACGGTGTTGCCTTTTGGGCTGACTAATGCACCTGCCGCCTTCATGAATCTAATGAACAATATTTTTCAAGAATACTTAGACAAGTTTGTGCTTGTATTCTTAGACGACATTCTTATATACTCTAAAAATGTCGAAGAGCACCAAGAACATCTCAGGATAGTGCTGGAAATCTTAAGAAAGAGGAAGTTGTATGGAAAACTGTCCAAATGTTCCTTTTATGATGCAGAAGTGCATTATTTGGGACACGTTATAAGCAAAAATGGGATAGCTGTTGACCCTTCAAAGATCACAGCTATAACTGAGTGGCCTGCGCCTAAGAACGTGCACGAAGTGAGGAGCTTCATGGGCTTGGCTGGATATTATCGAAAGTTCGTTAAGGACTTTTCAAAAATTGCTGCCCCAATCACTTCGCTGCAAAAGAAAGAAAAGAAATTTGTCTGGACAGACAAATGTGAATCTGCCTTTAAAAAGTTAAAGGAACAGTTAACTACAGCACCTATTTTGACTGTACCTGATCCAAATGGAGATTTTATGGTTGTAACGGACGCCTCAGGAGAAGGCCTTGGAGGTATTCTGTTACAGAATAACCATGTCATCGCTTATGAAAGCAGAAAGCTTAAGTTACATGAACAGAACTATGCTCCACACGATCTTGAGCTCGCTGCCATTGTTCATGCACTTCAAATATGGAGGCATTACCTTTTAGGCAAGCCCTTTGAGTTAAAAACAGACCATCTGGGGCTGAAGTATATTTTTACTCAGCCAAATCTGAATGCAAGGCAGCGAAGATGGTTAGAATTTCTGTCTCAGTATGATTTCGATATAAGCTACATTAAGGGCAAGGAAAATCGGGTAGCAGATGCTTTGAGTCGAAGGAAGCATATCTCTGCTCTTATAACGTTAAGAACTCAGTTTAAGGATGAGGTGAAAGATGCCTTGGAATCAGATCCTTATTTCCAGCAAGTCAAATCAGCACTTGCTGCAGACCCGCAGGACGTCAGGTATAAGGGATTCCGTTTTGATAATGAAGGAATTCTGAGGTTCGAAAACAGGGTATATATACCTGTGGCAAATGACTTAAGAGGGAAATTGTTAACTGAATTCCATAATTCACCTTTTTCTGGACACCCTGGCATTACAAAAATGCTCGCTGATCTTAAGCAGCAATATTTCTGGAAGGGAATGAAAAAGGATGTGGTAGAGTTTGTAACACACTGCTTGGAATGTCAGCGTGTTAAGGCGGAACATATGCACCCCGCTGGATTATTGTATCCCCACAGTATTCCGCAGTATAAATGGCAAGTGATAACGATGGATTTCGTTCAAGGATTGCCTATGTCAAGAAATAAGCATGACATTATCCTGGTTGTAGTCGACAAATTGACCAAAGTGGCACACTTCATTGCTGGTAATTTGAAGGACGATGCACCAGTGCTAGCAAGAAGATTTGTACATGAAATCTTCAGATTGCATGGAATACCGGAATTAATCATATCGGACAGAGATCCGAGGATGACATCAAGGTTTTGGCAAACGCTTAATGCGGCCTTGGGGACTAAATTGAACTTCAGTTCTGCATATCATCCGGAAACGGATGGACAGACTGAGAGAGTTAATCAGGTTTTAGAGGACATGTTAAGGATGTATTGCATGGACCAGCAGTATAAATGGGAGGAATACCTTCCGCTGGTAGAATTTGCTTACAATAACACCTATCATGCCTCTTTAAAAATGGCGCCCTTTGAAGCATTGTATGGAAGAAAATGCAGAACCCCTGTCAGCTGGGACAGCGTTGAGGACAGAGAGGTAATTGGGCCAGAAATCCTTATGGAAATGGAACAGCAAATCAAAATGATTCGGGAACATCTAAAGGAGGCTGCCAATAGGCAAAAGAGCTATGCAGACTTGAAGCGGGTTGACAGGCATTATAAACTGGGAGAGAAGGTCTTTCTTCGGGTGAAGCCGAAAAAGAGCTCAATAACTTTTGGCAAGGCTGCCAAGTTGTCGCCACGTTACGTGGGACCTTTTGAAATTGTTGAAATAATCAACCCTGTAGCTTATCGTCTAGCATTACCTCCTGCTTTGTCTCAAATGCATGATGTTTTTCATATTTCTTTGCTTAAGAAATACGTGACAGATTTATCACATGTGCTAAATTGGAATTCCTTGCAGGTCCAAGACCCAGGAATAATCGTGGTTAAGCCCATTCGAGTGCTGGGAACTCGCCAGTTGTACTTGAGAAATCGCGAAGTGAACCAATGTAAGGTCCAGTGGGACCAGTTCAGCGAAGAAAGTGCAACTTGGGAGAATCTCGAAGAAATGAGATCTACTTTTCCACACCTGTTTAATTGAATTTGAAATTCAAGAACTGATAATTCTACCAAATTTAGACAATTATTAGTCTATTGTACAGTTGTCTTAAAACGTTGTTTTTAAGAGTGAATCTGTTTTTGGTACGAACTTATGAATGAAAGGACAATAACTGAACTTTGTCCTAGGAACTCCTTGATTTGTTTAATCTGATCATCGGGACGATGATTCTTTAAGGAGGGAAGAATGTAACACTCTGATTTTGTATGTTATCTTGGTGAATGTTTTACATACTGTTATAACTGCTGAAATGAAGGCAAAACATGTTAAGATGTGTTCTGATCTTAAGAGAATGTGTTGCTAACTTGGATTCTTGCATGCTGTGATTTATTGCATAGGACAACAATTATTGTACTTGTGTGTCTGCTGATGTGACGACAAATTGTCGTATACTTGCTAAACTCTCTTTGCTGATTGACAGCATACCTTGAATCAATTCCATTGATCCAAGTATGCTGAGGTCCTCTTGTGATTTCTGTGTCGATTCACACTTGAACCGAACCCGAGATTGTTATGAACGTACAGCGCCTGATTACAGGTGTGAACAGCTGGCACATAGATGCCAATGATAGGGGTTCGATTCTTGAACCCTGTACTGTCAAACTTGGGACCTCGTGAGGCAAGAAATGCCTGGACACGGGTGGCCTTGGCACGTGATCCAAAGGACGGAACGTCCTGCTCTGCATTAACGTGAATGTTAGTAGGGAGGCTGGATGGAAGTTGTTAGTGTTAGTGGTTAGTATGAATTAAAAACCTAAACTAATCCTAAGTCCTAACATGCATCCTACACTACTATCCTTAGTGGATTTTTAAATTAAAAAAAAAAGGGGGGGAAATAAACCTAAGTTCTAAAACCTAAGGCTAAACTAAGACCTAGGTTGAACACTATATGCAACCTAAACTAATCCTAATCTAAAAGGGGTGCGCAGACCCTTGGAAGGAAAGGGATAAGGATGAAGGAAGGGCATTCATTGGCATTTAATAAACAGTCCATACGTGGACAGCGCCAGTTTTGGCAAGGCAGGTAGGAAATAGAGGCATCTATTTGGAGATAGAGCCAAATTCAGTTTTGCATGGGAAATTTGAAATTTAGAGTTCGCCAACTCAAGTGGCGGTGGCGTGGAAAGTAAGGAAAAAGGCAGAGCCTTAATTGCATTGATTGTTTTCGGTCCTCGCGACCAGCTCGCCTTGGAAAGTGTATGAGGGAATTTGATTTTTCATTGTTTCGATTTGGTTTTGCAAAGTTGCTCTGCATTTGGTTTTTCTGGTCTGGTTCAGTCGAACCAGCTCTTGGCATTTGACATTTTCTTGGAGATTTTTAGGCTGTTGCTAAGCCTGAAGAAGAAAGGAGTGTTGGGAAGTTTGTGCTGTCGCTGTGGAAGGAAAAACGCGGCAAACGAAGTTTTCTTCGAGTTCTGGAAAAGAGATTACAGGCATGTTAAGCCCTTCTCTTTAAAAATCTCTTGCTTTGTTTAAGTGTCTCATTAAAACAACCCTGCTCTTGGGTTTGGATTGTGTGATTGTTGTCGAGTCGATTTGATTGGATTTTGTTGGTTCTTGCTTTCTTTTCTTTGGGAAATGATAAGAAAAATGCTTCTGGTTGCTCGGCCTTGATTGTTTTTGCACGAATCGAGTTGGAAATGAATTACTGTATTGGTTGTTGACAGTATGGTGTGGAATGAAATAGATATTTTCTTTCTCTGTTCATGTTGTATGAAATTGGAACAGGCTGTGTAATCGTTCCTTATAGTGTAATTGTTTCCTTTGCTGTTGTGTTGGAACTGTCCTTGCATGTAAAAGGAAGTGGAAATACAGTTGTGTATATTGCTATGATTTGGGTTCGTTGACCCTTGCTGTCATTTTGGAAATAATATGAAACATTGTCTTTGGTGCTGAGTTTAACTGTCCTTGTATTTCTCGAATGAAATACCTTCCTGTTGTGCTGGTTGTTTAACAGTAGTAACGGGAAATTCGAACTGTGTATCTTGAGACTGTACACTTATATGAGTTGTTTTCACTATTGAAACTATGATTGTCTTTGTCACATGAACTTCTTTTTTTAACGAACTAGAATGAAAGGAAATAATAGTTGTTGAAGTTGTTCTTATTGAAATTTTCTTTAAGGAAATAGATCCTCTTCCTTGTACTGTTTTGGATTTTGGATGGAAGTGGCATTCTTTTCTATTGAGTAATTGAACTCGAAGGAATGAAGTATAGCAATTGTTTTCATTGCTGTGCCTGTTCTTGTATAGGAAATTCGAATATGTATTGGGTATTCGTGAAAGTAGGAAAAAGTTAACTGTTTTTCCTTCTGAAGTTATTAATGGATTGTTTTCTCCTCTGCTGTGAGAATAATGATGGTTTTATTGTGTTTTATTGATATACTGTTCGGTCTTCCTGTTCGGAAAGTAGACACAATTACAAATTGGCTTTCTGTATTCTGTGCAAGGAATGATTATATTTCTCTTCTTGCTGTGATGGAAAGATTGATTCCATTGCGTCTTGTAGTTGAAATGGTTTGACCTTCTGATTTGAACTGTCTTGTGAATTGAACTTGACTTAAAATTTGAAAAAAATGGAAAAAGGGAAAGTTTTAGCTTGTTTTCTGAGTCTGTCTTGACTGTACCAAGCTTACGCAATTAACACCCTATGGGTTTATTCTTTATAGAGGTATTGATTAAAATCGATTTTGATTTTACCTTTAAGTCTTAATGGAGAATTGGATTTTTGTAGTTAACGAATTCGAGATAGAACTCAATTGGATATTGTTGTTGTGGTATGTTGGATTGAAACTGTACAGGCTAGTGAGTTTGCTTTTCAATGAACGATTGTTCTGTTTCTTTATAATTTGAGCTGTCATGCTAAGAATGATTTGGGTTGATTTTGCATTCTGGAGATGATTGTTTTCTTAGTGAAATTAAAAAATGGAAATGGGTTGTTTTGAATGGAGGGAATTAGGGCTGTTCTTACTGGTGAAATTATAGTCATTGAATTGGATTTGCTGTAGGTAACAGCAATGAATAAATGTTATTTTGAACGGGATATGCGTTCATAGATTAGGAAATCATGTGATTAATTGACTGCATGATTGAAATAACTGTTTGTCTGTTTAGCATACAGTGAAAGAAATATGGTTTCTTTTAGTATGGTAAATATATGGTATGCATCCTTGATATTGTTTGATCTTGGATGAATACATAATGTTGTACTAACCTGTTTCGGATTTTCATATGAGTCTGATTCAAATGAAGTATGGATATGGATGATGAATTCTTCCCTGTTTTCATTTTAAGTGGATTATAAATGAAATTATTCTTGCTGCCGGAAAGTGAATTCCGAATGGATTTTGTAAGTTTCACTCTGAACTGTTATCTTGATTTGTCTTTCGTTTGGATTCCATTGTTAGGAAAGTCATGTGGAAAGAAATAGAGATATGAATGAATGACTTGGAAAAATGATCTTTTCTTCTTTCATTCAGTTGGAAATCTGTAATTCGTGAATAATGAATTTTATAGTGCTTAGATGGGAGCAACTATATGCATTGCTGTTCGCTTTCTTGTCTGTACTTGATTGCTTGGAATTTAATATGATGCATGAACTGAAAGGAAAGTAATGGGTTTACATTTCAGTTAGTTTCATCCTTTGCATTTATTATTAATGAAAGGCGTGGAAAGGATAACAGTATGTTATATCAGCAGTAAGCTACTTGTATTCCTAACTTTACAAATATTGTGAATTGAGACTTGTAATGATTATGTGGAAACGGGACAGCAGTTCCTTGGCTGATTGTGATGATATTTTGATAGTTCAGTTGTTATGCTGATCTTTCTTTTGTGCCTATTTCGTGATTGATGTTTAACTGTCGTTTCATAAAAGCAGGGTTCTTTTATTGAGACAGTTAGTTGAAGCACCTTATTTTAAGGATAAGTGCTTAATATGCTCAGTTCATTGAACTGACCCGTGCAATTCATTTTGCAGATGGAATTTGATTAGAATGAAGACATGGCTGTTTTCTGATGCTTCTTGATTAGCTGAAAATGAATTGTAATTGTTGCTTTTATTCCTCTTCGAGGAATTGTGAAAAGAAGAAAATATATTCTTCTGTCCATGAGTTGTATGGATGTTTTATGTAAACTATGCCCAATCAGCTGGATTGGCAAATGTACAGATTATGACATGAAATATTGAATACAATTACAAGTGTGATATTTTAATAATTATATCAGTTTGATTTGTTGTCTAAATTGGAAATATAATGTTATTTCTTGATTTGGATTTGTTTAATTGTCCTTGGATGGATGCTAAATGGAAACTGATATCTATTCTTACCTAAATGCAACTTTTAAGTTGAAAAATGCAATTAGTTCATACTTGGGTAAAGATGAATTTTTAATTGACATTAAAAGGATTAGGAAGAATATGATTCCATAATCGAAAGGTATTCAGGATTAGCTTAGGAGCTAAGGAATAACAATTAAACTTCGGAGTAATCGAACTTCGCTTTTGGACTCCATTAATGATCCCGTTTGATAAATTCAGAATAAAGGATATAGGATAAGTATATCCATAACTAATGGACCTTAACCATATAACGTTAAGGAGAACAAATGAATACATTTCTTGGGAATTAGACCTCGTTTAAATGACGTCTAATAAGTTAGAATTCTGAATTTAGTTGCAGTTGGAAAATCTTGGCTAAGTTTAATAGGTTAAACTTATCACGTCCGTCGGTACGGACTGCTTAATCCAATGATTAAGAAGTGAACCAAGTAGGGAAATGCAGCCCTTCGACACGAAGGAGAAGATGCATAGCAAGATAATGGACGGATTTAGTCCCTCTTAGCCCTATACAACTGTAACGGAAACGAGGATCAAGGGATCAGCGTGGATGCTGAAAGTTGATTTTAATTATTAAATCGTATCCAAGCACTTGAGCAGGATGTGTATTCTCGATGGGAGAATTCTGTAGGACATTGGCATACGCCAGCTACAGCAAGGTGTCTCCATGAAGACGGGGTCTTCATGACGACACAATGTTGCAGCTGACATATTGCAATGCCCTCCCGAATTAAAACATCAAGAATACATAGGCTGAATGTGTAACTCTTAGCAGGGGATAGGAGTATGATCTGGTATACGGAGTGACTCCGGAATACTAAAGATAACTAGACACACGGAGTCGTGGGGTAACGACACCGTATGTCTGCGTATCTTTAGTTACCAGGAGTGCCTTCCTATATTCGTTCATATTACTAACTGGAATTGGAAGTTTAAAACTGACCTTAAACGAAGAGGACTGGTAGGAACCAGGAAAGACCATTCTAGATAACAGGTGAAGTGAAGTGAAGGACGTATTCCGTTGATGTGTATCACATCCAGGAATATGATCATGCAAAGCATGTGAAAATCTTTGGCCAAAGTATCGCAATTGCTGGTTGCGTTGTCCTTATCACTTAATTTAAGATGCAGGATGTCAGATGAATATCAGTAACAGATATTCAGATAGGCTTCTTAAATGGATCACTTCGATAACCGGAAACGGTTATGAGAACAGGTATATATAATATACCATGCATAAACAAACATGAAGGATCGGTTGTTGCCGAGTCATGAACATGAAGGATCGGTTGTTGCCGAGTCATGAAATGAAGGATCGTTGAAACTCCGAGCCATGAAAATGGAAGATCGGCAGTTCCTCGAGTCATTTACAGCAGCATATAGAATCTGTTATAAGATTGAATGGCATTGAATGTGTGTTCCATATTGTAAATATGCGAACAGGGAACATTCGTTTTAAAAAGAAATTGTGTGATCCAAACTGTGTTGTTTGGGCAGAGAACAATTATTAAAACTTGAACGTGTGTTTGAATTTTGTAATTCATAACAGAGAACGTTATCAAAAAAAAAAAAAAAAAAATTCCCTTGTTCTGGTATTTTAAAATGGGGATGTTACACACACACACGTGACAAACACGCACTAACCATGCAAAGATACGCACATGCACGCAACACACATAAGCATTTACACGCGCACACACAACACTCACACGCACAGTGCGTGTTCGTACCCTTGACACATTTGTGGAAGTTACACACATTGACGCACACCAGCACACGCAAATTGCATGCAAACGTACGCATGCACACAGACATGTTTACGCACTTTAATAAAGATTTCACACGGCAAAAGACGCACACGCACACGCACAAGCACTACACACACACACAATGCACAAGCAAATCACACACATGTGCACGCACACGCAATACACATCTGCTTCATGCACATGCACACACACACGCACACGCACACACACGAATACACACATTGCACACGCATCACACGCACCTTCAGCATGTGCACACACGCACATAAAGTACGCACACGCACACAAGACACACACTTAGCACACGCACACAGCATCACAAGGATACGTGACATGTCATGTAGGGGGGTACATGAACACGCACACGCACACATGCTATACATTGGACGCACACATGCACACACATGCACATACATTGAGATGCACACGCACACGCACACACACACGCACACGCACATGCACACGCACACGCACATGCACATAACACACGCACACGCACAATGCACATGAATACGCACTCACACACGACATGCATACGCATAAAGCACACGCATATGCACACGCACAGAGCACACGCACACACACAGGCACACGCACAAACATGCACACACACACTATCCAACATTAGCACACGCTCACGCACATGCACAAGCACAGGCAAACACTTTGTCACGCACCCGTCACACGCACACACACTTACATGGACAAACACGCACACGTATCAAAGGGTTTTACACGCACACAAACAGCAATGCACACGCACACGCACATATGCACACACATGCACAACATGCACACGCATACACAAAAAAGCACAAGCACACGCACATGCACACGCACACGCACACGCACATGAACACACAGTGACGCACACAGGCTACATGTGCACACACACACACACACACACACGCACACACACACTTTACATGGGCTATGCACACACACACACGCACCCAAAAACGCACACGTTAGGACATGCACACGCGCAAGCATAGGCACTATGCACACGTTACATGCACACGCACACGCACACACATGGAACAAACATGCACACGGACACGCTAACACACACACATGCACATGCATACACGCACACGCACATGATACACACACCCACACACACACACGCACACACATGCACAACACATGCACACCGACACACACATAAGTACATGCGCACATTTAAAATAGCACATGCACACGCACACACACACACACACACCCACACATAACTTGGATCATACACACACAAAGCACATAAACACACGCACACAAGATGCACATCACACGTGCACATGCACCCAGATGCACATTCACACGCAAGTGCACAAGCGCAACACACATTACCACACAAGAAGGTCACACGCATAGGGTACAGGACACACACACACTGCACATACACACGCACACGCACATAAGGACACACCATAAAAGCACACTTCGTTACACATAACGTTACGCTTTCACACACGCACAATGCACACGCTGATGCATGCATGCACACACACATGATTGCACACCACACACATTTTTTGCACACGCACACAAGCACATGCGCACTCACGCCCATGCACACACACATGAACACACGCACACGCACACGTACACGCATGGACACACACACACAAGCACACACACACGCACACACACACACACGCACACGCACACGCACATGCACACGGACACGCACACACACACGCACGTTCACCCGAACACAAGCATGCACACGCACACGTTAGGACACAGCACAATGCACATGCACATGGGGTACAAACACAACACACACGCATGCACACACACACATGCACATACACACACACAACACACACACACACGCACACACACGCACACACACAACACACAAGCACACATGCACACGCACAATGCACACACACACACACACGCACACGCATATTCGCACACGTACATGCACACGCACACGTACCACGCACACGCACACACAACATACCACATTGCACACACACACAATTTTTCACACTGCACACACACACACATACCACAATAACACACACGCATCATACACAAGCACACGCACACACACACGCACACACAATGCACGCACACGCACACGCAACACAACATGCACACGTACACACACACGCACACGCACACAGATGCACACAAACACACACGCACACACATGCACAAAAGCAACACCCACACATGCACACGCACAGAGCACACGCACATGCACACGCGACATGCACACTTACACACGCTCACACACACACAAAGGGATACAGGCACAGGCACACGTACACGCAATTCATGCACACGCACACGTACACACGCACACGCACAAGCACATCGCACACACACATGCACATGCACACGACAGGCGCGCACAAACCGCACACACACACACCCATATAAATCACACGCCCACGCACACGCACAAGCACACGCACACGCACATGAACACGCATTGCACATGATGCATGCACACGCACATGATACACATACACACGCACACTTATGCATACCCACCCACACACACATTACATGCACACGCACTTCACACAATGGACACGCACACACACATGAACACACACAAGGCACACACACGAATTCAAGACAGGACGCACAAGCACACACCCACATGCACGGCGTACACGCACAATGCAACGCACACAAACGCACGCACATGCACAGAGCAGATGCACATTGAACATAGGCACACGCACACGCACATGCACAACGCACATGCACACGCACATGCACACTGCACACGCACACGCACATGCACATGCACATATGCACATGCACACACACTTACATGCACACGCACATGTACTAAATACGCACACGCACAAATACAACACAACACGCATACGCCACACGCACACGCTTTATTCACACGCACACTGGACACGTCACAAGCACACGCACATGCACACATATGACACACACACAGGTAAATGCATACACGTAGGCGCATGCACACGCACATGCACGCATTGCACATGCACACTCACAGGCACATGGACATGCATACAAATGCACACGCACGCTCACACACACACACACACACACGCACAAATTAGAGGGTACACATCGCACATGCACATGCACACAATGCGCACGCACACGCACACATACACACACACGACTCATGTCACACACATACACGCACATGCACACGCACAAACATGCACATGCACACACACACATGCACACGCACACGCACACGCACACATTACATGCAAACGTACAACGCACACACACAAGGGTGACACCGAACACATCATGCACACACACATGCACACACACACGCAAACACACACAGGTACATGTACACACATTGTACACTGAACACGCATCACGCACACACGCACACAGGCATAACATGCACACGCACACCTTCCACACACAGCACATAACACACACATACACAGACATGCAAGCTCACAAACACAAGCACACGGACGCACACGCACACGCACACACATGCACACACAAATACACACACGTGCACAAACGCTGCGCACACACGTGCACACAACACACACAGGACGCACACTACACACAGCACACGCACACGCATACACACACGCATCACACACCACACATACACGTATTACAACAGCATGTACACGCACCTATTAAATGTCACACATGCCCACTTTGTACACTACACAAGCACGCGCAAGCAGACGCACACGCACATGGACACGCTTACACACGCACAGATTATGCACAAACGTGTTTCTACACATACACGAAAGACGCACATGCACACATACACGCACACGGACATGCATACATGCTTTAGACACACACATAGGTAATTTACACAGACAAGCACACACATAACCACACTTACATTTCTTGGACACCGACTTTCTCATGCACATGACATACGCTTTGTGACACGTACACACACACGCACACACATATGATCACACGTTAGACATATGACACGCTATGATTGAGTACTTTAGATTTGGAGTGGTTATCATATAAGGACACAAGCACACATGATTTTAAGCACAAATTTAGGGGAGACACGCACATGCATTTAGTGTTGATATTTTGTGTTGGACATTACTTGAGGCAGTGAGGTGACAGGCATGACACACATGCAAATGCACTCGCTTGAATTCTACTTCTATATGTTAGGTGTCACACCCACAGGAACATGCACTATAGGGGATACGCACACGCAAACGCATACGCGTACAGGAAATTACGCATATGCGCACGAAGATGCTTTGACAATCTAGGAGATATGACGCATGTACGCGTCATACGACATGCATACATATTTCACACCCTGGTTATGTAGGACATTGTCTCGCACATGCACATTAGTGATGATAGAGTCATATTCGTAGACGGCATATGCTTATGCACATGCAGTACGCATTTCGCATACACTATATTCTCATGACATGATCACACACATGTAATGGATGTACGGGTACATAATCAGCAGTCACGGGGGAGAGACACACATGATATGTTGAATACATCTTACACGCAGTGAGTGTAGGTCATATACAGTGTAGGACACAAATCTACACGCATTTCACTTTCCCATGCCCAAGATACCACACATGAGTGTCTACAGACATCTCGCGCTTATTATACGCATTTCGCACATTTTGTTTACATATATTAGTTTTTTATGCTTATGGATTCACAGATTCAAACACATATTGCATTAATGCACATGCACACGCACGCACATATGCATGCACACCCACACACATGTTTTTTGATGCATTAGGTGACACTAGATAAGGACACATGGGCACACAAAAGCGCACACATCACTACACACACACATACACACACATTTAGTCTGCAGTTGTCACATGATAAATATTACATGCACACGCACAAGGATGTGACACACACGTTCGCACACATCAAAGGGTAGACGTTTTTACGCGCGCATATTGACCCCCATAAAATATCACTTCATTTATATGTACACGCACATATTTTTATATGACATTTGCATATGTATTATAGATCTATACCCACACACTACACATCATATTTTTTTGTTTTTTAATTATGAGGAATCGTTACATTTTACATTTTGAGCACACAGTCTTCACATGCACTCAGTAGGACATTTATTCTAGTGTGAGGACAGAGACAAGCACAGTACACACAGTATGCATGCACTGCCTTGATACAGTTGGAGCGCTAGCTATCATACGCGCACTTCATGCACCCTAGCTCACGACCATAGACGTTGGTTGGACTACTAAGGACACACATGCACAGGAAAAACGGT
>JAHRHJ020000446.1:0-12500 GCA_019776745.2 Taxus chinensis | reverse complement strand
ATGTTGCAAACTATAGGCTATTGTCCTTGAACTCTTTTGTCCATGGCAGTTAGTTCTTGTTGTTGGAGAACGAATGGTGAAGAAGGAAACATGGTAATTTCAGCTAGCTCTTCATCTAAACATTATTCTAAGTCTGATGGCAAATCAAACTCTTGAATGTCTTGCTGCAGAAAAGTCTCTCCCTCTTGTATGGTGGCCTCCAAATCTGCATTTTCTTCACCTTGTATAACTTCATTTTCAAACATGAAACTTGTCAATCCAAACTCATCCCAAAAATCAGATTGTTGGAGAGATGAAGTGGGAGAGAAGCATGAAATTTCTTGTGCCTTTTGCTCACAATTTGGACCTGTTTTGTTCACCTCCATAATGGCTTCATCAATCAAATCAGCCCCTTCAAATAAAAACAAAAATGTATCAATAATGCTTCCTTCTTCTACTATTGTAAAAACTGACTTGACCTCATCCATTTGCTCCTCAAAGATGGGGTTTTGAGATGGTTTTCCTTCCTTCTCTGATGGTTGATTTTGCAGTGTAAACTGGATCAGCATTTTCTTTGGGCAAAGTGCCAACATGGACACCCAACTCATCACCAACAAACTACTATTTTTCTCGCTTCACTGCTATTATAAAATCAGCCTTGTTTTCCACTTGTTCTCCAACTTCAACATCCTCTATTGGTTTCACCATCAAGGGGATTTTTGTAATCCCGAATTTAAGAGCCCAACTCTTTAGACTTTGAATTTCTTCATCCTTGTTTGGATCTTCTTTCTACTGCTATTTTCCTTGATTGGCATTCTGATTTTTATCCTCCCAACATGGATTTGGGAATGCAAGAGGAGAAGTGGATTGTAACTCAATTGATTTTACAATTTTTTTTGTTGGTGGAGGAGGTAGGAACTCTTGTTTCTTTGGAGGGAATAGCTGTTTGGAAGGGAAAAGGACAAAAGAATTGAGATGGGGTGGAAGACTAGGGAATAGAGAAATAGATTCAACACTTGGGACAGCAGATGGAGGGTTTAAAACTTGACATTGCTGAGATAAAACAGATTGGGAAAGAAGGAGAGAAGAGGCATGAGATGGTGTCCTTACCTGTTGACAAGGTTGTTGAATACTCCTCTCATACACCTTTATTCCTTCAGTCCACTTTGCAAGAAATGATAGTGTTGTAATCATGAAGTCTAACTTCTCTTGAGGGTTGTAATGCCTTGGAAAAGGTCCCACCCATAGACAAGGTGCTTTACAACCGATTCTAAATGCTTTCATTTGTGCTTGAGCCTTGGATTGCACCATGTTTACCTCCATCTTTTGGATTTGTTCTAGCAGATCTGCATTTTCTTCTTGACTGCCCTCACAACCAGCATACCCTTGTGCTTGACATGCTTCATATCCAAATTGACTTTGGCATTGCTGCTCATATGGGTAGACATGCTGATTTTGAATTTGATCATAATGCTGATTTGGAGGATTTTTAAAACATGTTGGAGGTGTGATATACTGCTGTTGTAAATGTAAATTCCATGATGGAAATGAAGTCATGATTACGCAACTTCATAGAATGGAAAAGAATGAAAATGAATGGAAAACAGGTCTGTAACTTAGAGAATGAGTTGTTTACCAAATGGAGTCACCAGATATGCTTTTGAAAGTGCCTCCAAAAGGTGGAATCTTTGACAGGAACACACCAACCTATTAAAGATAAAGTGGAAGACCTCTAAGGTCCCACCAAGTGTGCCAAAACTATTGTGGCAAATCAGCAGCACCCCTGGATGCAAATCAGGTTTCTAAGTTGATGTTTCAGGCATCCAGTGTGATTACACAACATTAAAACCTCTCTCCAAGTGTGGGACTTGTAAAATGAGAGAGGAATCTCCAGATTAGAGGTTGGTTCCTCAAAATCCTCTGATCAAACCTGTTATTTGCACAATTGTAGAGGTTTGAATCCTAATCCTACTCTAAATTCCAAGGAGACAGAGATAGAAAGTGCAAAAATTGAAACTAAACTAATAGGTGATACACCAAAGGAGTGGTGAACACTTCTTGTTCATGAAAATTGACACAATTTCATAAAATACAACATGAAACATCATACATAGGCTGATAAGATCCAATTAGAGGTCTGAAATGAAGCAAGACAATACAAACAAAGGACTGAAAATTGACCATAAAGCCTATGCTGTCATTTTTCACTGTCAAAATCCTTGCATTTGCAACATCAAAGAGGTAGAAACCTATTACAATCATGAAGAAGGTCTGATACTTTCAAAAATAACTTGTTGAAGGTGAAAGAAGAATTTTTCTATCCAAAAAAAATGTTCCACCCTAAAAAAATGAGCCAAATTTGGCTTTTTCAATGCATGGGTCGAGCCCAGGAGAGAGAAAATGTGTAAAAAATGTGGGAACCATTCCCCATTGAATTGAAGATGCATTAAAACAGCATGGGCGTCCTTACAGACCCATGCCCTGACATTTTTGGCCATGCTAAAGAAAAATACGACCCGTTTTGCATTAAAAATGGTTGTTGAAACGTCATTTCTGGCCATTACCATGTGCCAGAGATGTTTCTTGATTTTATCTCTCCAAACTGAACCAAAATGCAAAAATGACCATGGAATCTTATAGAGAATTTCACCATCTTTCCATTGATATAAAGAACATGAAAATCTGAGCTCTGGATTGAAAGATATGGCGATTTGAAGTTTTAGGGCAAAACAGGGCCAGATCGGGTCGCTTTCATATTTTTGGCCTAGACACGTGGCGAGTTTTGATTGGTTGCGGGCCTTCTAGGGGAAAATTTCCCACAAAAACTCCACCAAGCCATAACTTGAAAAATACATGGAGTTAGGAGGAAAACTTTACCTTTCTGGAAAGCTGAGAAAGAGCTCTATCCAATGGTTCCATTTCCAGAAGGTTTTGAGTGCCTGAAAAGCAAAATTTTATGTCTGAGGCACAAGAGAAGGAAAGATGAGATGAGTTAGCCAGAAAATGAGTAGGGGGGCACATTTTGGAGAAGCTCCATTTTTGGTAAAATTGGACTTTCCAGAAAGATTTCAGAGTCCTCTTTGCACAAAAATCATCAACTTTTGAATTTGATTACATTTCAAGGGTCAATTTTAAGAAATCGATCTGTAAGGTTTGTAATTTAAGACTGACAATTTTTATAACTTTTAAGTTTTGTTCAATTTCATTTTTTTTCTCCTCAGCATGCAACCACAACATAAAGGGATAGTCTAGGATGATGAAGGTTTAAGATTTTTTCCAAGATTCAATTCGTTAAGTTTTGCAATAGGTTTCCACTGATTGTAGCTTTGGTTCCATACCTCTTTCTGAACAACATGTGTGACCAATTCAGCAACAAAATCCTCCCATCTTGGCTGTGAAATCTCTTGACAAACATAGGGCAAAATTGTGGTGGAATGGCTATAATGACACAGCTTGTTGAAACAACAACATTTGGGTACATGCATCAAGGTAAGGCTCAAGTTTTCTAATCACCCCAACTATTGTTACTATGCCCATTCCAACTGCACTACTCTTTTGATATGGTTTCATCTTGATCCTAGCTGATCAGCTATTTCTTGGGCATCACTGAGCTACCTTTGCCCCCAAATTCAATCGTTCAATTGGTGCACCAATTGGTTTCCAATTATTAATGAGACATAAAAAGGAGGGGCTTTCAACATTTATACCTTGCTGTCTCCATGAGTCCCTTCAAGCTGGCAGATTGTGAGCACTTTCTCTTGCATTTGGACTTGCTGATTTTGAAGTTGGCCAGTCCTTCATGGTAGCGTGTAGCAAATCTCTACGGCCTAGGATAGATAGGGATTTCCCAACAGTTATATATTATTACATTCTTTTTTCTTCTTCACTGATCAATGATATCTATAAATGGTGATAAGGAATCTCTTTTTTGTCCTTGGTTACATTTCCATATATCCCTTACATGTGGCATAACAACTAGTATTAAGTTGGTCTGGTTTGTTTCTTTTCTGCTGCCCTTGTGCATTTACAACTGGATTTTGTTTGGCCAACCATTTGTGGAGCCATAAAAGGTTGTGGATTGGTTGGAGCTAATGGCTTTCTTCACCAAATTCCGTCTTTTTGACCTTGGTGTTTGGCTCAACACTTGAAAGACTGTTTGATTTATGCCACAAAAATCCTCTACCTTCCAGTTTCACAAGTTTGGTGTCATTTGGAGCTGATTGCTACTGGAATGTTTTTCTTGTTTGTTGGTTTGTTTCCTCCCCTTTCCTTCCTTGACTACCCTCCCCTCCACACAGTAGTTGTCACCATTACTCGCTTGATTCAAGGCAGCCCCCATTGGAACCATAGATTGGGTTGTTGGTTCATTGTCATGGAAAACACCAATCATCCTCCTATAAATGTTTTGTTTTTGTGTTGGCAACCAATGCCTTAGAGGCAGTATACATTTTGGATTATGGGCTGAAATGTCCTGTTGGCAGGAGGTCTTGCTGATTTAGGATTTGCAGCTGGATTTTGGTTGGTCTATGAGGTTGATATGGTTGCCTGTTAGTTGATTTGTAGCTGGAAGGAAGATAAATAAAACTTTGGCTTGTTCCTCTTGAGATCCTTCATTTACCTAATTTTACAATTGCTTCATGAACTTTCTAGAGTTTCATTTGATCGACTAGAAGATGAAGTGGAAGCTTCACTTTGACTTCTGATTTCGAGGAGTGGAGAAGGAGCCAAGTTATGGTGCTTGAGTATGTTTGGGCTCTCTAAACTTGGAACAACACGGGCATGAAAGGGTTAGGGGCTATTTTTTCCACCTTTGGATCAATAATTTTCAGGGCTCTAATCAATGCTTATAAGCAATGGGGATAGTTTGTGTGCCTCCCTGTGGCCTGAATTAACCTAGAAATAATCCGAATTTAGAGTTTGAGATAGGAAAGAAAAGCCCTTTGGATGTGGACTGACTGCCACTGAATTCTAGTCTCCCAGATTCCTTTGAAATCTGAAGTTGAAAATCAATCAGCTGCTCATTGGAGCTCCTTGATGGTTGCCAGCTGCTCCAAAAGAGGCAAGTTGTCTTTCCCCCCCTCCTGTTGTTGGCAAATCAACAACCCCCTGGATGCAATCAGGTTTCTAATTGATGTTTTAGGCATCCAGTGTGATTGGCACAACCTTGAAAGACTCTCTCCAAAGTGGTGGGCTTGCAAAAATGAAGAGGAAATCTCTAGATAGAGGTTTGGTTCTCAAACTCCTCTGATTAGATCTTTAGTTGCACACTACATAGGTTCCAGATCCTAATTTTAAATCCTAGATTGCAAGGAGAACAAAGAAAGAGATGCAAAATTGAAACTAAACTAATAATGGTGATACACCAAAGGCAGTGGTGAACATTTTTACTCATGAAAATAAACCACATAATCAGAAATTACATTACAACATAAACATCATGCACAGGTTTGGATAAGAAGCTGTCATCAAAGGTAAAATGAAACAAAACAACACATACAAGGACTAAAAGCATTCCAGAGCCGTATGTGATTTTCAACATCAAAATTCCATTGCATTCCAACACCAAGAGGTAGAAAACTATTATATTCCCTAAAAGGTCTGATCTGCCAAAAAATCACTTGTTGAAGGTGAAAACAGAAGCTTGCTGTGTAAAAAAGTGTTTCCACCTTTGAAAAATGAGCCAAATCTGGCTTATTACAAGTGTATGGGGTTGACCCAGGAGAGAGACAATGTGGAAAAAACATGGGATCCATTTCCCCATTGCCAAAATGCATTAAAAACAGCATGGAGGTTCCTCTTTACAAACCCATGCCCGGACATTTTTGACCATGGCTGGAGAAGAAATGCGCCATTTTGCATTAAAATGGTTTTGAATGTCAGTTTTTGTGTTATGGGCCGCGTACTCAGAAGTGTTTTTTGATTTTAATCCCTCCAAACAACCAAAATCAAAATTGACCATGGAATCTCTTGTAGAGAAATTCACTAGATTTCCATTGATAAAAGAACGCAAAAATAATGAGCTTTGGATTTGAAAGTTATGGTGATTTTGAATTTTTTTTTAGGGAAAAATAGGGCCAAAATCCGTATCAGCGGGCAAAAAGTTTTATTTTAACCGTTTGGTCTTTGGAACATTTCAAATTTTCCCACACCTGCCACTCCGGGTGCCACAATGGCATTTTTGATTGGGTGCAGGCCCTTCTGACTTTTTTCCTTTCGTGTCACTTGGTGTTTTTTTTTCACCCTGGCATGTGCCAGCTCCTGATTGGGCTGCGGCCTTCTAGGGAAAATTTCCCACCAAAATCTAACTGATCCTAAACTTGAACATACATGGATTAGGAGAAAAATTTACCTTCTAGAAACTGAGAAGACGCTCTCCAAAGTGGTCATTTGCAGAAGGTTTTGAAGTGCCAGAAAACATAATATTTCTGATTGAGGCACAAGAAGAAGGAAAGATTTTAAAGGATTTAGAGCCACAAAATGAGCAGGGGGCACATTTGGGTAACAATTTTGGGGACCAGAGGGTCCTACCTGTTGGATAGTTAACCATTCCTGAAGCAATCCATTTGGCATGGAGTCACGTGATTCTCTGTTAAATACCCCAACTAACTAGACTGTTGCAAAGAGGAACAATGGAAAATCACCTGGTGTAGAAGGCCTGCAAAACCATTCCTAGAACAGCAAGCTATGCACCCAAAGCCACTTAGGCAAAAAAAAAACCTAACAAAAAAATAATGTTGCACAAGGGCACTTGAAGAATGAAACCTAAGCCTAATATTTAACAAGGTGGGAGAATTTCCCTGAGAACGCAATGCTTTGAGATATATTCCATTGATTGGAATCTACATTCTCCGCCCATCCAATGAACCCAATTGGAAAGCATGTTGTTCTTGCAACCTTCGTCGTGACCATGTATGGGCCATCCAATGGCATCAAATTTTGATGCCCTTCCGTTTTTTTTCTTTATCTTCATCCCATTTTAAACACTAGATCCCAACTGGAAAGATCTACTCTGGCTTCTATCAAGGTATTCTGATCAAGCTTGATCCTTCTCCATTGCTTTGGGGATGCCTGATCTCCTGATCTCTGGAGCCTCCATCAACTCTGCATATCTCACCTCCAATGAGCCCAACTCTAGCAATTGTTATCCCAAATGTGCCCCATCTATTTTTTTGTGGCTAACTCCTTGTGTTCTACCTATCTTGTGCCTCAGGTCCACATTTTTTTTTAAATTTGAAGGCACTCAAGGATTTCTAGAAATGGCACCATCAGATAGAGCTCTCTCTCAGCTTTCCCAGAAAGGTAAAGTTTGCCTCCAACCTTTATAATTTTTCAAGTTATGGGCTCGGTGGAGTTTTTTTGTGGAAAATTTTCCCATTTGAGGTCCGCACATAGGACGCTACCCCACAGTATGCATCCGACCAGCGGAGCACATGGAATTTTTTGAAAAAAATTCCACAAGACAAAGAAGAGGTGCAAATTTGAAAAAATTTCCCCACCGATCCGTTTTTGGGCTGTTTTTTTTGCCCTATATCTTCAAACTAACCATATCTTTTAAATCCAGAAGATCAGATTTTGCGATTGTTCTTTATATCATTGGAAGATGTTAAAATTATCTACATGATTAATGGTCATTTCTAATTTGGTTTAGTTTGGAGGAGAAAATTCAAAAATATGTTTAAGTACATGTCCCGTGGATAGAAATGACATTTCAACAACAAATTTATTACAAAAATGTCACATTCTTCTCCACGCATTGTCAAAAATGATAAGGGTATGGGTCGTAAGGTCCTCCCATGCTTGGTTTTAATACATTTTCCCATCACTGGAGGAATGGGCTCGCCACATTTTTTTACAATTTTCTTCTCTCCTGGACTGACCCATGCACTGTAAAAGCCCAAATTTGTCCTCATTTCTTTTCTTTTCTTTCCTTCATGGTTTGAACACTTTTTTGGCATTGCAAACTTCTTCGAACTTCTTCTTCACCACCCCTTAGCAAGTGATAGTTTAAGAATCAGACCCTTTTTCACATTTGTCCAAGTTTAATACCTCGTTGATGGTGGAGAATTAGCAAGAGAGTTTTTTACATGGAATGTGACAGTGTAAACTCTCCTGTGAATGCCTTTATTTCCTTTGTTTGTATTGTTTTACTTCAATTTTAAACCTCTACTTACATCTATCCGCTTGTGTATGTTTTCCCTTGTTGCAGTCATTAATTTGTGGGTCTATTTAACATGGCAAACAATGTCTCACCAATCCTTTTATGCTCACCATCTTATTTAGGTTCCAATTTTACATTTTTCCCTGTTCTCCTTGCAATCTAGGGTAGAATTATGATTAAAACCCTCTATAGTTTTGTGCAAAAATATAGATCATAAATCAGAGGAGTTTTGAGGAACCAGCCCTATGTGTCTAAGATTCCTCGTCTTATTTTTTTCAACAAGTCCCCCGCCCCACACTTGGCGAGAGTTTCCATGTTTGTCATCACACTGGATCTCTAAAACAAATCATTTGAACCTTGATTTGCATCTAGGGGTGGCGGCTGATTTTGTCACACACAGGTTTGGCATGCCCGTTGGGGACATTAGAGGTCTCATTTTTAACTGCAGCAAAAGTTGTGATTTCAAGTCTGCTACAATTTTCTTGCTTGAAAAGAGCTATAATTAATGCCACATCTGGTGACTCCCCCCCTAGGGGAAGATCAATTAGTTTTCAGCAGTTGTGGCCTGAAGAACTCATTAGAAGACTCATACAAGGTCAAGAGTTGGAGACTTGGAAGAAGTACTGGTTTAATACCTGTAGTTATCTCAATAGTAAATGCAAAGTGGGAGGAGAATCCAAAAGGTCTCCATCTCCACCAAACAGAATCTCTCAACTCCACCCTGGTACGAGGAGTGTGAGGGAGGAGTGGGGGCAGGAGGCGCAGTTGGGGGAGGCGACGGGCAATGGGATATGGTTTGTGGCTTGGTAATTGTTGAGGCTTGGTGAAGTAGGGGGGAATGGGTGGGGGGAGTGGTGTGGGGGTGAGGGGTTGGGGGGGTGGGGGGGGTGTGGGGGGGGGGGGGGTGGTAGTGGGGTGGAGAGGGTGGGGGGGGGTGTAGGTTTGTAGGGGGTGGGGTGGTGAAGGCCCTTTATTTCAATAACAAGGGTTCAAGGCCAATTAGAATGGCACAAAACAACCCCTATGTCAATTTCACTGGCAGCACATCCCACTTTGCTCTTAATCACAACAGCCAATTCCAATTGCAATCCTTAAAGAACATTCCATCTTCACTGGAAGAATCAGACTCACTCCAGGTGATCATGTTAAAGACATTTCGCATCCAACCTTTGTGCAATTCATGAAATCAATGAGATGCAAGGGGCTGTCAATTGTTGTCAATCTTCATTCAGGGGAAACATTGCCATGGTTTACAATCCTTTGAGGCTGGTTCAATCACAAATTGGAATCATTGTGTATCGCACTTCCATGAGAATTTTGGAGAGAAGGGAGACAACTTGTCTCTTTTTTGGAGCAGCTGACAGACCATAAAGAGAGGCTCCCAATGAGCATCTACCGATTTCAACTTTAGATGTTAAAAGACTTGGGAGAGAATTCCAGTGGAGTTCAAGGCCAACACATAAGGGTGCTTTTCCTCTATTCAATCTCAAGGCTCTAAATTCTCATATTCTTATGTTGATTCAGTCCATGGGAGCATAACTATCCCTATGGCTTATACCATTGCCATTAGGGCTGAAAATTGTTTGATCCAAGCTGGAAAAACTTGCCCCTAGACCTCCCTGGAACCAGTGTTTCCAATTTATAGAGTCCAAACCCAATCAAACACCTATTTGACTACTTCCCACTTTCCCAGAAAATCAGAGTTCAAATGAAGCTTCTACTTCATCGCAAGGACACCACATGGCGTCAAAGAAGTCCATGAGCAACTGTAAAACCCAGGCAATGAGTTGGTTTACTCTCAAGAGGCAACAAGCCCAAGGTTTAGACCTTTTCCATCCCCCAAGCTTAGCCTAACAGGCCGCCATACCACCACAAAGACCACTCTAAATCTAACTGCAAATATGATCAAACAATGCCTCCTACATAGACCATTTCAGCCCTACCATCAAATGTCCAATCTGCCTCTAAGGCATTTGGTTGCAACACAAAACGAACATTGCTCAGGAGTATGACTGGTGGTTTTCCATTCCATGAACCCTCATAACCAATTCCATGTGCTTCAACGGTGCTGAATCATGGCATTAATGGTGACAACTATTGGTGTGGAGGGTGAGGGTAGTCAGGGAAACAGCCACAAGAAAGAAACATTCCAACTCACTCAAGCCCCAAATGACACACGTTGGTAATTGAAAGCAGAGGATTTTTTGTGGCCTGAAATCCGGTAGTGGTTTCCCCAGGTGTTTAAGGCCACACAAAAGTCAAAAAGGAGGAATTTGGGTGACGAACAGCCCATTGCTCTAACCAATCCACGACCTTCTATGGTGTCCACAAGTGGTTTGCAAAACCAAATCCCATGTAAATGCCAAAACAAGGGCAGCCAAGAACAGCCCTAAGGCCAACTCAATAGCCAGTTGTTGCTGCTCACATGCAAGAGTGAATATGCCAAGCAAGGCACACCAAAGAAGATCCTTGCATCCCATTCAGTATCATCGCTCAGATGAAGAAGGAAAAATGGTCAACATATCAATGTTTGGGAATGCCCTACTATCCCAGGCGGAAAGAGATTTGCTAACAAAACTACCTACCATGAGGACTGGCCCACTGTCGAAATCCAGCAAGTTTCAATGCAAGAGAAAGTTCTCACAAATGTGCCCAGGCCTGAGTGGAATCATGGAGGAACAGCAAGGTAAAACGTTGACAGTCCCCCTCCTTTTCTATGTTCATTATCAGTGGAAATCAGCTATTGCACAATTGCTGATAGACTCGGGCAAGTACTCAATTGGATGCCTAAAAAAAATAGTTGATCAACAGGCTCTAGTATGAAACCATATCCAAAGTGGTAGTGCAGCTAGCGGTCACAGACCATAGTAACACAGTTGGTGTGTAGAACTGAGTCTACCTTGCATGCATTCCAAATGTTTGTTGTTTTACTACAAGATGTATCAGTCATAGACCCTTCCCACTTCCACCACTCTTTGCCCTATGCTTTTTAGAGGGACTTCACAGCCAAGATTTTGGGGAATATTTTTTATCTGCTGATTGGTCCAACACATGCTGTTCAGAACGGAGTCTGGAACTAAGGCGAACCGTCCCAAGGTCTAACCTATTGCAAACTTCCACATTGAGCCTTAACACTCCAAGTCAGATCATGCTGCCAATTGCTCAGCATTTGAGCAGAAGATCAACCAAACACTGATGAGCTGACACCCAGGTTGGGATCTCCCGGATCCTAACTCTTGAGAATGGAAAACAAGGTACATGATTTTTGATCCTTATCAAGAAGGTCGAAGAAGCTGAGGCTAGGGGTCTATTATGTATACATTAAGAATAACTCCCTATTCCTAGCACACCAAGCAGAACCCACAAGGGATTACAATGATTGTATGGCAGCTCGTTTTTTTTGATGGATCAAGGAGTAACAAGGTGGCAAGGAAGGTGGAGCTCATGCTTGTTTCACCTCAAGGATTAAAGTACTATTCATCTTGTAGATTTCAGTTTGCAGCTCCCAATAACACTGCTGAATATGAAAGCCTTGTTGCAAGGGATCATGGCAATGCAAGAGAAAAAATAAAGAACTTACAGAGCCATTTGGTGACAGTGAATTGATTTTAACCAGTCAAGGGACAACAGGCTTACCAAGGATGATCTACTCAATGGTTCAAGAACAGGTGTGGGACCTCATGGAATATTTTGAGGGTTTTGGCACAATCCATTCCTAGGAAAGAGAATCAAGCTTCTGACAGGCTTTGCAGCAAGTAGGCAAAGCCTTTTAACATTGTGGAAATCATTTTAAAAGACAAGGTACAACCAGACCAAACATCCATGTGATTGTGAGGCCTTCAGTGCCGGATCACAATGTCAGTTGGCAAGTATTGATAAGACCAGCAAATCAATTCCATTTCTTACAAAAGAAGCTGTTCTCAATAGAAGCAATAAAAAACTAACTGGAACAACAGTATGGTGACGCAAGTGGGTACAGTTTTGAGAACTAACAAGCTACCAAGGGAAATTATCACTTGGAGTCCATCTTTAAATCCCAAAGAATCAGTTTTAAAAGGAGTAAGCAAACATTCAGGTCAAGAGAGAGGATTCAGTATCCATCTGGTAGAAAGAGAAAAACCATTGCAATTGGGAAAGATTGACAACTGAACAGACTGTATGAATTCATGCAGATTGTTTAAGAATTCCTAGTGATGTTTTGCTTGGAGCTACAAAGATTTAAAGTTTTCAATCCCAACTTAGCTCACATACCATTGAATGATCCAATAATAGCCTGTTAGGTAGAACAAGTTTGATTAAGTCAAGAAATCATATTCTCAATCAAGCATTCTAAGTTGGGTTCGGCAACTGGTTTCCATCAGAA
>JAHRHJ020000445.1:0-72089 GCA_019776745.2 Taxus chinensis | reverse complement strand
CAAATCTTCAAGAAACTTTCAGTTAAAAATCGCCATGAACTTTCACATTATACCTCAGTGTTTCAAACCCCTAAGGGGTGAAAAACCATCCAAAAGTAGGAAAAAATTTAGTCCAAGTTTCCCTTCTATAAGTCATTACACATACAAAGATTGTTTAAACTTTACTTGAATGGAAAGATGAGCATATTCATTAGATTGGGCTGAAAAAAATAGGAAATCCTTCCCCATTAAAAAAAAAAAAACCCCGTGATTTTAAAACCCAAATCACAAGTACAAGTAGTTAACTTATGTGCACAAAAAAATTGGACTCCAAACGAGCAAGTGACTTTACACTTTCTACTGTAAAATAGGAATGACCACAGTAAACGTGACTGTATTGCAGTAAAAACTGACTTTACGGATGGTAAAACAAATCATGTTAAAGTAAAGTTACTGTGGTAAATACTATTCTTCACAGTATAAAAGGCAATTAGCATGCGTTAAAATACTATATAGAAGACAAGGTTTCCCTCCAATGATTTAAATAAATGGGAATATTTCTCAAGAAAATACACCAACGAGGAATGGTCCTGGCAACGGAAAAACCAAAATGTCAACAAACAATCCGGTTACTATGATAATTTTCACCGGGGAATCCTTATGCTAGGAGATTATTACTAATGTATAGATTTTAGTCTGGGTGGGATGGAATCTGGGAAAAACACACAACAACTAACTCAAGAATACATAGGTAGATACTGATAAGAAGGAATGATGATAAATCTGAAATATCAGTTGTAAAATTACATATAAACATGACACTGGTACATCTCACCCCTGATGTACTTTTCCAACTGTACTGACTTTACTTGCTTCCAACAAAACTATGGGAGAAAAATTAAAAATTACACCTCGTAATGGCTTTCTTTAACACACCTCAAAATGATGGCTTCTACACACTTCTATACATATTCTTCTCACTACTTCCCTTATCTTTTAAATATGAGGGGAAGGTGACCTCTTTATTTAAGGAATTTAGGCTTATCCACCATATCTCTAAGGTAGGTAGAAATCTCTTCCAGCCAAATCATATTCCAATGCCTCAACTATTGCCATTACATGGGAGGCTGATCTTATAAGAGAAGATAAGACCTCTATCATCTCACATGGGTTCCACTTTTAGACTTTCCACAAATAAAATTACCAAAATATTTTTGGAAATCAATCTGATCTTTATTACAAATATAAGATTTCTACTCCTAATTTCTGTAGACCCTATTCTCTAATTACACCAAATTTACATGTTAAACCTGCCAAGCAACTTATCGACAAATATTACTTTATAACACCAACATTCCTTTTATACTTTGACTATTACCGCGTACATACTTTTATTGGCGGCATCGTACTGACAATGTAGTTATTTTCTATTGGACGCCACTATAAGTATACTTACACAACTCCATTTCATAAATACATACATTAATAAAATAGAAATTACAGAGGAAAATTTTAATGTCAACATGACCATTTAGAGATAGATGACCCCATTCACCTATTGGACCGCAACACCAAGATCGTGTCACAGGAAGTGTGATTAGGGATATTCTTCACTTGTAGATGCCTACATACACTAGCTCTATAGATGACTTTGGGGCCAATTCATGGCTCCTTAGCCTTGATATCTACTCTGGCTTGTACTCTTACGAGAGAAATGTTAAGGCCAGGTCTTCTACACCACTACACCTCCTCAGAGATGCACACACCAAGCGAAGTTTCAATGGAGGAATGAGTGCGGAAGCCCATTGATCAAGAGAAAAGTGACCTGGGAGTTGTGTTAGGAGAGATCAAGCTCAATATATGTCATTTAGACATTCATGCAGAAGAGTTGACGGAGTTTTCTATGACTTATGATAGGGATTTGGCATAATGGAACAATATGAGAGCAGGTTCTTGGATCTTCTACAATATATGGACTACCTGCAAGATGATACATTACAGGTTAATAATTTTATTTGGGACCTGAATGTAGACAAAGTAGGAGAAATTAGGATGTTATTCTCCTCCCATGCTTGAGAAGGCCATTGAGAAGTCAACTTAGTGAGGAGACTGACCAGGGAAACATGAGACCAAGATAGGAACAAGAGAAATTTTAATTATAAGATGTAGGACTTTCAAATTCATAGTTTATGGGGTACAAAACCCACCCCTAGAAAAAAGGGGGGGAGGGGGATTATGGACCTCCACCAGCAGTATCGAGGGCTCCACCAGATCAACAACAATAAACACAACCTAAGGTTCACCGCAGCAGAGGCTAGGACAGACTCAAAAGCTATGAGAGAGGTGGTACTAAAAGGGGACGGAGGTGCTGTTGGTGGAGCAGCGATACGAACATCGGTACTTAGTAGGTATAGCTCAGTCCCACAACAACAGGTTGCTAGGGTTGAGCTCTTGGTAGATTAGTAACAAAGTAATAGGAAGGACCATCTCAGAGGGTACATTAGGATGTTCATTATGGGTCCCCTAATCATATGTGCGATAGTACACCAACCTGCACCATTGAAAATGTAGAGAGCTCCTAGACTCCAAGAAGACACGTCGGGCGATATAGGAATTTCGGCATGCTCTGTAGCAATTGATAACCACTAGGCCAAGCATTAGGCCAGAGTCATTGAGACGACATGTAATATAATGGGTATTTCCATCTAAGTAATCTTTGATTAAGGTACTTCAGATTATTTTATATCTACTTCTGTAGTGGACCAGTGTGGGCTAGTGGTGGCTAGGAAACCATATATTCAGCAAGTTGAGTTTTCCTCTAGGGCCAAATTTTCCATGGACTCATTTGTGGACAATTACGTACTTGATTTCGGTTCTTCTCCCCTACCTCAATGTTGAGTTATCCTATTGGCTTATATCAAGTATTTTTGGGTTCTGATTGGCTAAAGGCTAGCGGCTAAGGTGGATTGTAGAGAGAAATAAGGTCGTTGAGGGTCAGGATGATATTGGTGAGTGTTGTGTGTGTCAGGATGTAGCAGGCATACCTCCTTGCGAATGATTTGGCTGAAGAAATCAAAGCGGAGAAATGCATAAAAGTTTTTTTTTGTTATTTTCTATCAGCATGTGATAATCAGAGAGCACTTTAGGCAATCACACTTAGATGACATGAGTTTTGAGGGGGGAGTATGAAGATGTGTTTGTCCAAGCAAGCTGTCTAGGGTACCACCATAGAGAGGTGGATTTTACTATGAGTAGTGCTAGGATTGCACCGTTTCTAGGGAACCATCGGCTGAATTTGACTCCAGAGCTCCTGAGCTCAAAGATTATAAGTAGAGGCGTGTTGGAGAAGAAAAGTTCATTTCACCCTAGTGTATCTCCTTAGGGAGCGCACTCATATTTTTGACGAGGATGGATCTCTCAGAGGTTGTGTAGACTTTAGTAAGCTCAAAAAGTCCAATAAAGACCTGTTATCCAACTCCCTAGGAGTGATGCCTTGTTTGATCAGATGCGAGGAGCGGGAATGTTCTCTAAAATAATCTCAAGTCAGGTATCATCAGTTGTGCCAATCAGATGAAGGACATTTAGAGACACTTCTGAACATTGTTATGGGCATTATGATTTCACTTTGTTTCCCATTGTGGTTTTTGAAGAATTTGCCCCAGCGGTCTTCATGAGTAATCATGAATGAAGTAGTTAGGAACATTTTTGGATCACTTGGTCTTAGTTGTCTTAGATGATATATGTATATCTCATTCTGAGGAGGAACAGAGGGAGCATTTGAGATGTGTACTAAGGTTGAGTTGAGGGGAGAAGGACATGTATGGGAACTTGAAAAATGCATATTCTTTTCAGACAGAGATCCAAAAAATTGGGGAACACATTCTTATTAAGAGAGGGTATCTCAGTAGATACCTCTAAGGATACAAGTATTATGAGATTGGGCCAACACCCACATTGTCACTGAGGGAGGAGTGAGTTTTAGGGTTTTAAGTAGGGTTAGTAGGTATACCGCACAAGTTGTTTAGGATATTTCCAAGATTTCTCACCCTATCACTTCCCTTCAAATAAAAGGGAAGAAGTTTTATTGGTTAGAAAAGTGTGAGTAGGCATTTCAGTTTCTTAAGGAAATGTTAACCATGGTGCCCATATTAGCAATTTGGACCCGACAAAGGATTTTTTTGTTTGTACTAACTCATCACTAGAGGGTTTGGGAGGAGCTCTAATACAGGAGTGTCGGGTTATTGTCTTTGAGTCATGTAAGCTCAAATATTATGATCTTAACTATCCTTCCCATGACTTATATCTTACATCAGTTCTTCATGCTCTTATGTGTTGGCATCATTTAGTGTGGTAGGCCATTCAATTGAGACATAAGCTTCACATACTACAATTATTCTTCTTCTTAATCCAAACTCAACGTCACAAGTGGCATTGGATGGCGCTCTATGTGCTTACGACATGGGAGGTGCAATATATTAAAAGAAAGTAAAAATGTCATTTCAGAGGCAACTTAGATATGATGGACAAGTGCTGTACATCATGGAACACTGCAGTCATTATTGAGAGGAAGGATTTAAATTTTTTTTCTTCCCAGGTATTTTCAAAGGAAGGGTTTTTATGAGGGTTCGAGATAGATGGTTTTGGATTACAAGGTTATTTAGAGGGAGGAAGATATTCAGAGTGTTTTTTAGGAGATAGATGGTGTACTTTGTTCACATAAGACAATTCTATTGGGCTAGTCAGGTGATCTACTAGCTTCATCCTTACAGAGGCTTATCGAGCTCATTATGTAGCACATCTAGGAGTTGAAGAAAAGCACGATGATAGAGGGAAGTATATATTGGGCCAGATATTTGAAGGGATATAGCAGAGTTTTTGCACTTTCCTAAGTAGTCCACGGAGGGTGTCAAGGAAAGAAGAGGATTATCATCCTATAAGAAGGTGACATCCTATGATATTCTGAGTGGAAAATGGATTGATGATATCCATGGAATTAATTGTCGACTCCCTATGTCTTCTTATCATTTATGATGTGATTAGGTTTCACTATGGATTACGTTGACCAAAGGTTGCACATGTTCACCAAACCAAGGTCAAGCTATTAAGCAAAGGCCATAAACAAAGGTTATGGAGGACAGATAGTTACATGGGATTCTAAAGAACTCATCAATGACAGGGATACCATTTACAGTTCAGTTTTATAAACTTCCTTTCAGGACGCTCTAGGTACAAAGATTAATTTCATCTCAGCATATCATCCAAAGATAAATGGACACAGAGAGAGAGTTAATCAAGTACTGGAGGATATGTTGAGGATGTATTATTGACAAGTAGAAGAAGGGGAAGATTTTCTAACATTGGTTAAGTTTTTCCTACAACAATAGCTATCATAGTTCCATTGCTATGGCCCTCCCGACAAGGGATTTGATGGTTGAAACTTGCAGCACACCTCGAGTTGGACACGCTAGATGACAGGATCATTCTAGAAAACTAGCTTACCTAATGACTTAGAGTAGAGGTTGTTCTAATTTAGACAAACCATCTTGAGTAGGTAGAGAATGCCAAAAAGGTGTAATGTAGACACCAGAGATTGAGTCATCCACTTCTCAGTGGTGGTGACAAAAGTCTTAGTGAGATATTCTTTCCACATAAGATCCCAATCTTCTATGGAAGGGTTCTAATCTATCTCCTCATGTTGTGGGACTTTTGATATTTAGAGGGGTCATCGGTCCAGTTTCCCGAGACGCTTAGCTTTTCCATCCTCCTTGCATGGGGCACATGATGTTTTCAGTTCGTACTACGTACGGATTACCTTGATTCTCTCATGTTTTGATTGGTTGACATTAAGGTTAGAGGCTGGAGGATAGTGGAGGTTGGAGCCCGACGTTACTGAAGCACCAGAGGTTGGCCCTTTTGGGTCAGACTGACTAGGTTAGAGTGCATTGGGATAGCTATCAGGAGACAACAAAATACTGGGAGGATGTTTACACCAGTGAGGGCTCAGGATCTCCATATCTTTTAGGAATTCCACGAGGAAGTATAATTTTAGGAGATCGGGATGTAGTGCCCACCATTTTTAAGCCTGTTACGTTGACTCCTTTATTCATAGACATGTTTGACGGGGATTTGATATATTGGGACAGTATGTTATGCTATTTTACCTTCTTGGAAATGATGGACTTTGGGCATGTAGCCACCAATTGACTTGATTAGTATATTGACAACTTTTCATTGATGTGTGGTACAAATCATTGGGATATTGTTTGAACCTAATTGATTAATGTTTGAGTTAATTAGTTTAGTTCACTGTTAGAGTATAGGGATGTATGCAATTTATATCATCTCTCTGCTAACTCATGCAATTGAGTGAAATTGAGTATGTTTTCGAATTTAAAATTCCATGATGATGTTATGATATAATATATTTCATTGATCCCCTATTGAATACTTGATTTATATTATATCAGATAGGTGTGTTTAATGTGTGTAATGAGTGTGCAGGTGATAGGTCCATTAGGGAGAGATGGTGAATGGGTTTCAGGGTGGCTACACAAATCGTGTACAAGCGGCCCATGGGGCTGAGCCCTAACCATGTTAATTGTATGAGGCCTTATTATTAGATTTCATTATTTGGGGAGTATGAGTGAATACTATTATAATGTAGTATGTAATGTAAAATTAATCTTGTTTAGGATGTTTTATTTTGTTAGGTAAACTTGGGTTGGGAACCAATGGTTCCCACTTGCATTAAGTTTTTTGTTTAGGTAATTTTTTATTAATAAGAGGGCTAGAGAGTCAATCGTGAACCCTTGGGTGGGCCCCAAATCCTCTACACTTGTGCCAAAAAACCATGTTCCAAACCAGCAAAAATTGGGTTATTCTGGCATTGTAAGTGGACCCTTTTAATTTTGGGAGTTCACTTAGCATGAAAAGAAGCCCTTGGGACCTACCTAATAGGGTATGGTGGCTTTAATTCAAGGAATAAAGTGGGAGTTCTCCCATTTTGCCTCGTTTGGTCATCTTATGAAGAGGGATGGTTATGTGTGTTTTTTAGAAAGTTGCACCAATCTTGTTTATTTTCCTTTGGCATTTTGGGAAGGGGAAGTGTTAAAAGTGACTTATCTTTTCTTTCTGTTATTTTGGAATCTTCTTTGACTTGGAGGGAAGAGAGCGGTACACATGTCACCCCCTCATGGGAGGAAAGTTGATTGGTCTCTTCAAATTCTTCAAGCATTGGGGCGAAAGAGAAAAGAAAGAAGAGGACTTTTTTGGAGGCTTTTGGCTTGGGTGCGTGAAGAATGTTGGAGCTAGAGCAGCTTGGATAAGAACGTGGAAAATATTAGAGTGTTGGAGCGATTTTGGAGGTAGGTCTTTGTGTTATTCTATGTTTTTAAGTTATTACAGAATCTTAGCCTCATTTTGTTAACAATATGGGTTGGTTTTCATGATGTTTGTTTGTGGCGTGTTGAGTATTCTTGTATGTTTTGTTTTTCCTCCAGCCATCATAGGGATTAATGGATATCTTGGAGTTATGGGGGAAGAGAGAGGGATTTTCCCATCAAACTATGGCTGATGGGAAATCCCATGTAGGTTTATTTTTTACTCCCTCATATGGTTCTTGAGGAGGGGGGAAGGTATTTCAACTATGGTTGAACACCCTCCCATTCTCTGGAGAGGGGCAACAATATGGTTGGAAAAAATCCTCCCAAGAAGGATTTTGGTGAATGGGTTTGGAGCAATTAAGGACAGGTTGTCGATTGGGCGGAATAAGCGGTTTTTAAGATTATTTTGGTTGTGCATCTAAGGTTGGACCACACTTTTGGTACCTTAGATATCTTTCATTCTTCTCTTCCCCATTTAGAGGGAGAATATGGTTTTGTTTCCTTACATTGTTTCTAAAATTGGATTTGCAACTTTTTCGCCCACATACGTGGTTTGACTTTCTCGCTTATGTGAAAATACGTTAATTATGTATCCCTAAATGTGTGCACAAAATTTGAGGAAGCTAGCTTCTCTCCCATGGGGCTTCAGGAGGCTAAACATCTTTCCAACCTTCGTTAAAGGATGGTTATGATGCCTATAGGTTGGGTGGTATGGATAAAAACACGTTTGTCTCCGTGTTGGTTTCCTTGAAAGGATATTACAAGTTGAAGCTCTTGAATGGAGATTATGGAGTATTGTCATCTTGGCTTCTTATTGTACCTCTCATTTTGGTGAAAAATGATGAATTACTTCATTGTCAACTTTAACGGATTAGGCTCTGTGGATTTTCTTGACTGGTAAAATCATCTTTTGTATATGGGGAACTCACTTGTAACTTGAGAACATTGTTGCGCAAAACCTCCTTCAATCTTTTGTAAAGGGAAAGTAATTGTAATGTGGTTATTGTGATGTTTCAGGTTTTTGGGAAATATGTTTGATTATATGAGCTTGAAACCCTTGAAAATGAAACTGAACATAGTGGTTTTGTTACATGAGATGTTGGAAATACATTTAGAAAGAAATTTGATGTATTTATTGGTAATATTGATATTGTACAATACGCCTTCGTGTAAATTTCTTTTTGTACATATTTAATGAAGATAAAATTACCATTCTTGAATAGAATCGTTTTCTTTGTATTTTTGCAACATCGTGATGAGGATAAAACCAGTTTTACTTCTTTCCTTGGTAACTTAACGAAATGGAAATATTAGTGAAACAAGTGGGGACTATTGCCTCCTCTTCACTAAATTTAAAAGTGTTTCCAAATTCCTTCACTCATTTGGACTACATAGTATAAATTTTTTTCAAAACAAAATAAAGAATCAATTCTAGCCGGCATATTGGAACATTCGTGTAGTGGGTTTCATACTTCACATAAGTGTAAACATGGTTTAGTAAATGTACCACTTAGGATAGGTTTTTTAAAACATTGTATGTGAAGTAAAATAGATATATTAAAAATAAATTATAATAGATGTAATATATTCTAATGATAAACTCATATTATATTCCTATAAAAAATGTCATAGTAATATTTATACTTGATTATTACTATTATGGGTCGTGAATATAATAAACGTGATGAGACGAGATATAGATGGCCCCCCCCCTCCACACTCCACCTCCCCCCCCCCTCCCTTCCCCTTTCCCCCCTTACCACTTGACCTCCTTCCACCCGCCCTACCCCACCCGCCTCTTTTCCCCCCTCTCTCCCCTTCCCGTGCCCCCCTGAGAAATAGACGGTATGATAAAAAAGAGAGGAGCAGATCTATATAAATATTATTAGAATAAAATAAAATAAACCAAAAACTAAGATTTGAAATGAAGTGATGGAGTTTAGTATTTCAAAAATACAATACAAACAAAAGGGGGGGGTGAAGTGAATAACCTTTTGGTTAAGTGGTTTTTAGTTAATTAAAGAAATGGAAAGTGGCCTCCCCCCCTACGCAGCACCACCCATATTTCCACCACCCCCCTTCAAATCCCCCCTTTCCACCAACACAATCCGCCATGCACATCTCTCCACCCAAATTCCAAAAACCGTCGCCTGCTCTTCAACAAACTATGGCATTATTCCATTACACCGCCCTATATAAAACTTATGTGGATTGTGGCATTATTGCAATTTGATTTTTATCGGGTTTTAAACTAATATTTAATATGCAATATATTATAATATATATTCACACATATCTGCGGGTGGAGTAAGGGCATTAAAGTGACAAAGACTTGACTAATAGATCAGTTGTTGATCATTTTCAAGGGTTTTTAACTCCCGTAGTCTTTGGTATCCTCATTAGTGCCTGGTATCCAAAATTCACCCCAAGGGTTTAATGTTGAGAACATTGCATCAGAATATTAAAGTCCCAGGGATAATGATTGATTTCGGGGGGGCAAAAATCATGTTGCTAGAGTACCCTCAACATATTTTATAAGTCCCTGTTCTGAGAGGGAAAAGAGCACAATCTCTGAGAAAATGCAAAAAAAGGTTGCAGAAAAGGCAAATAGGTTGATCCAGTGTGAAAAGTGTAAAAATTGGATTCTTCAAGTCCTGCCCAAGGGGGAGCAAGGGGACATTTGGGACGTAAGGCACGGATCGGCCGAAATAGCCCAGGCGGGCCCCAAAATTGCAATGTTGGGACAATCGGTTGCCAGAAGTACGCGGCGGGGTGCGAAAAAGACGATAGCGGCCGAAAGAAGAAAAAAATTGGATAGTGTGTGCTCAGGACGTGGGGACAAAAAGACACGCGAAACGGTCGGATAGCCGAATGAGCACAGGCAGTCAAAAAGCGATTGGGGACATCGGGCCGCAAAGGCGACGAATCGGCCGAACCGACCGAAAAGAGCGGTCAGCTCCACAACAAGGGGACAAAGCGGGACAAAATGGACGAAAAATGCAGAACGGCGAAAATGAGCACAAAGGGCCCAAAATCAAAGGGGGAATCCGAGGACAAATGAAGTGAAGTACGCGAAGGTAGGAGCCGAATCAACCGAGGACCAAGCAGAAGGTGCAAGGTCCTCACAAGAGAAAAAGTCAAAAAGTCAATGGGCGAGTTTTCGCAGGCACGATCCTAACCAATGGGATTAGTGCCACCGTGTACCAGCTAGGGCCCATCAGGAAAATTCAAAAGAAGCCCGCCAAAAGGTAGAGGAAGAAGGAGAATCACAAGTGGCGACCATCAGACCTGCCACGTTGTGTCGTTTAGAAGATGGTCGAAGAGGGGAAAATATTTAAAATCGTTTTGATCTGTTCGTGGACCTAAATATTCAGGATCGCCATATTATTTTATCCAGACTCGGATTTCCCACGTTTTATATAAACGGAAAGCGTGAGATGCTATACAGATTTTGGGGATCAAATCTCGAGTTTTTGGTGCAGTCTGAAGAGGAACATAGAGCGGAAGAAGAAGAAAACGGATCTCGACATGTGGGCAATGGCTAAGAAGCGACCTTTCCAACCCGTTTAATGACTTTAATGGCGTCGGCATTCTTCTTCTGCACGGCAGAAGCAGAAAGGAAGTGACATTTAGTCGGCCACAAAAATTAATACAAATGGGTAGATTCTCCTCCAAAATTGCTCAAAAGGTGAAAGGGTATGCGGTTGGTAAGATTCCATTGTGATTTGTAATTGCAAATATGCAGTCATGAGGGAATGGGCTTCGCACGGTTTCCCAAGGTTTTGTTCCCCTGGGGCTCGACCAAATGCCCCATGTAAAAAGGCAGATTGGATCATTTTTAAAAAAAGGTTTGTTCATTCTTCTTATATGCCCTCCATTCTTTATTCTCTAGGGTGAAAATGGAGAGTCGACACCTCCCCTTGCTCTGTAATGGGTGTTTTGCCTTTAATAATGGCAAATGATGTTATGTGCAAACTTTGGAGAGCAACAAAACGGGTTTGTGATGCATCTGACATCCTTCCTCCATTGTTTTTTGCTTGTTCTCTTCTTGGCCTCTCTTCATTGCAGGTCATTGTGCATGTTTGAATGTTAATTGAAGGTCTTAGAGCTGTGTTCATGGACGTGGTGGGGACATTTCTTGTTGTGAAATCTATCCTGGGACTGTGATTGCATCTGTCCATTCCTTCAATGCTCAACGCTCTTGTTCCCATGGCGTTTTGATAGAGTCCAAAATTCTCCTTCTATGGGGATAACCAGTTTTAGTGTCAGGCTTTTGGCTTTTTCCTTTCTCTCTCTATCTTGTAACCTTGGTCAGGTTGAGGTGAGGATTTAGAGAGATTGCCGGCACTGGAATAGCTTTGGCAGGGCAGTTTAGCGAGAGGAGGAGACAGCCTTCCTGGAGATTTCCTCTTCTCAGTTTTACAAGTCCATAGCTTGGAGAGAGGGTTCCATGTTATGCAATCACAAGGATGCCCTTTGAAATCAACCTGCAGACTGATGTGTCGTCCAGGCGGGTGCTGTTGTGATTTTGCCCTCACTAACAGTTTGGCACGCCTCGGTGGGACCTTAGAGGTCTTTCACTTCATTTTTTCGGTTGATGTGTCCTGTGAAGATTTCAGCCTTGGAGGCACTTGCAAACACATCTGGAGACTCCATCTGGTCAACAACCCATCTTGAAGTGCGACATCTTTCCATTCATTTCCATCCATTTTTATTCATCCTTCTTTCCATCCCTTTCATTCTTTTCCATTCCATGAAGTGTGCAATCATGACTTTCATTCCACATGGATCTTCACATCAACCAACAACAGTATATTCCACTCCAAACACGTTTGACAAATCCTCTAGATCATGTATGCATACCCATATGAACAGCAGTGCCACATTCCGTTTGGCAAATGGAGAGCTTTCCAAAGGCAAGAGGTGCCCAATGAAAGACCATCAGATCCCACGATTGCTGGTCTGTTGGAGAAAAATCCACAAAGAGATAGAGGGAGATGTTGCAGGCCAGGGCTCAAGAAAATGAAAGCTTTGGAATCAGTTGTGGAGCACCCTGTCATGGGTGGGGGACCTTTTCAAGCATTATAGCCCTCAGGAGAAAAACTTGACTTTCATGATTGCAAGCTTTGCCTTTGCTTGAAAAGGTGGATTGAAGAAATAGAGGTGTACGAGAGAGAAGTATACAGCAACCTTGTCAACGGGTAAGCACACCATAGTCATGCATTTATGTTCCTATTTCCCAATCTGTTTAATATAAGCAGTGTGTCAAAGTTTCATCAAAAACACTCTCATCTGCTGCCAAGTGTGGAATCCCTGTCTCCACCTCTCAGTTTCCATTTGGTCTGATTTTCTTTCTTTTCCTTCCAAACAGTATCCCCTCCACAGAGCAACAGGAAATACCCCCTCCTCCAAAGAAAACAAGAGGTTTCACCCGCTCCACCACCACACAAAATTGTCAAATAAGTTGAGTTTCAACTATCCATCCTCTTGCATCCCCAATTCCATGTGGGAAAGAATTAAATTGTTAAAAAATCAGTCATCAAGGACAGAAAGAGGAAGAGCCCAGGAAAACGAAAGACAGACGCTTGAAGGTTTGGCTGCCAAATTTGGGATGACAGAATCCCTTTGCTGTTGGAGCCACAGAGCGGCTGAGGTTGAAACAAATGGTGGTTGCGGACTCATTGTTGAAAGAAAGAAGATCTTGCAGCCCCAACTATTCCTCTAGAGCAGTCATGAAGAGTTGAACTTGACAACAAATTCATGCTGGAGGAAGGTTCAATCAAGAGGCAAGATTGCTTCAAACATTGGAGGAGGAGAAAGCTGTCCAAATCCAAAAGAAGAGGAGCAATTCCGCTGTGGGGGAGAAAAGTGCAGATCCAAGGGCTTGAGCACAAAGCAGGCGACAGGAGAACCCCTTCAGTTCTTCTTTCCAATCATCTCTCTCAAGTTCTAACACTGAAAAGCAGAGTTTGATCTCTCAAAAATCACTATGGAGCGTGATGAAGAAAACCATGGTGGTCAAGTTGCCGATCAAGAGGACGACAGGAGGAAGTTGAACACGACAGCGGGACAATAATGATGGCAGTTTAACCTATCAGATTTGGGAAGGATGTTTTGAGGAGAAGAGCCGGTGAGTTTTCACCATCTTCTCTTTCATCATTCACATTCCAAACACAAGAGTTGCTGTCATGACAGGAGCGCAGTCATGTGAGCAGCTGCATCTTATTAGCAGCCTTTGGAAACAAAATTGGACGATTTAAATCTTCCATGTCTGATTGGAGGAAGAAAGGACAAGAAGGATTCCACCCTTTCTTCCACATTAATCATTCAGGTGGGTCTACAAGAAGACCCATTCTTGGAGTTGTGAAAATCAGAGCTATGGGCATGTCAAACGATCAAAACCTGCCCCAATCAGGATTTGCTCAGTGGAGCCAAAGGAAGAAGCCACAACCAGGCATTGACTTGCTTCTGAGCATGAGGATGAAGTACAAAGAACAAATACAAGGATCAGCATGCCATTACTCCCAATCCAAATGAAGACAAATAAAAGAGGTTTGGAGTTGTCAGTGATTACCTTGGATGATTTGGATAGAAGACAGCTTCTTGTTGGTTTTACATCCATCCAAATATCTGATCAGTGCCAAATCAATGGAATGGCTGCCAATTTTGAGAAAGGAAGACTATTTCTCACAACAGTTTAGGATTGTTTAGCTTGCCTTTGCTTCCAGTTAGAGTAAGAGTAGCTAGTTTGCTTTCAGCAGAAGAAGTGCTTGTGCACACTCTACATGTTCCATTTGGCGCATGTCTGTTTCAGTTTTGTACATAGTTTTTGGTGTGTTGCTGGTCTGCTCTTGCCACATTCATTCAAGTGGCATCTGGTGAAGACACTCCAGGTTCGAGGTGGGTTTCCAAGTGGCTCAGAGGGTAGGTTTTCAAAGTTCAGATCCAGTTTAAGGCTTGATTTTGACTCCAGCCCAATGGATGCTTTGGCTACTGATCATTAATTATAGCAGGCGGCAGATTGACCGTGCTGTGCGTCGCCAAACTGGTTTATCCAAAATTCACCCCCAGTGTAATTTTGATAACAGGCCATCAGAAATATTCAAGTCCCAGGGCAAAATTGATTGTTCGGGCCAAAAATCATGTTGCTAGAGTACCCTCAATATTTCTAAGTCCCCTGTTGAGAGAAAAGGAGAAGCTCTGAGAAAATGCAAAAAAGGTTGCAGAAAGGGCAAATAGGTTTGTCCAGGAAAAAAGTGTAAAAATTGGCTAAGTCATGCTCAAGGGAGCAAATGGGAATTTGGGACGTCAAGGCCGGATCGGCCCGAAAAGCTCCAGGGGGCCCAAATTGCATTTGGGACAATCGGCGCCGAAGTACACGGCGGGCGCGAAAAGCCGATCCGGCCGAAAGAAGAAAAAATTGGCTTAAGTGTTGCTCAGGACGTTGGGACAAAAAGACCCGAACGGGTCGGATCGGCGAAAATGGAAGCCACAGGCAGTCAAAAAGGATTGGGACATCTGGGCCGCAAAGCGCGAATCAGCCGAACCGACCGAAAAAGAGTCAGCAGTCCACAACAAAGTGGACAAGCGGGGAAAGCATGGACGTTGAAATGCCTAACCGGCCGAAATGACCAAAATCAAATGGGACATCCGGGACAAATGGAGGCGAAGTACGCGAAGGAGCCGAAGGAGCTGAGGACCAATCAGAAACTGCCACGGTGTCCTCAAAGGAGAAAAAGTCAAAAGGTCAAAAGGGCGAGTTATCGAGCGCTGAACCGAACCAATGAAATGGCGCCACGTGTCCAAGTTTAAGGGGCCCACAAGCAATTTCAAAAGGAAAGCCCGCGAAAGACGGAGGACAGAGAATTGCTCGTCCAATCAGCACGTGCCACGTGTCGTCCAGACGGTGAAGAGCGGGAAAACATTTTAAAATCTGTCTTGGTCTGCTCCGTGCCCTAAATCTTCAGATCGCAATATCTTTTGATCCAAAGCTCAGATTTGCACGTTCTTTATATCAACGGAAAGCTTATGAAATTCTCTACATGATTCTAGGATCAATCTCAAATTTTGGTGAAGTTTGGAGAGATAAAATTGAGAAACGGCTCTGACGCGTGATACATGGCCAGAAGCGACGTTTCAACAACCAGTTTTAAATGCAGCATGACAGCCCGCCGCATTCTTGCTTCAGCATCCGCCAGAAGTGATGTCATCAACCACCGATGATTTAAAATGAAGACCTGTGTTTTGGTCAATGGTTGGAGTTGCTTACATGACTTTCCTATGTTCTTCCTATCTCTCATGGGCTCGACCCATGCATTGTATAAAGCCAGATTTGGCTCATTTTAAGAGATATAACAGAGGTGGTTCATTCTTTTCTGCTCTGCCCTCCCTTCTTTTCTTCTCTAGGGTTTGAAAATGGAGTTCAAACCTCCTCCCTACTCTGTAATGGTGTTTTTTGCCTCTTATTAATGGAATGATGTTCTGTGCAAACTTCTGGAGCAACAAAAAATGTGTTTCGTGATGCATCTGTCCATCCTTTCTTGTCTTTTGTTTGTTCTCTTCTTGCCTCTCTTCATTGCAGGTATTTGTGCATGTTTGAATGTTCATTGCAGGTCTGGAGCTGTGTTCATGGAGTTTTGGGACATTTTCTGTGTGAAATCTATCCTTGGGCCTGTGATGCATCTGTCCATCCTTCCCATTGCTCACCTCTCTTTGTCCCATGGCAGTTTTGATAGATGTTCAACATTCTCCTTCTCTGGTGTATCACCGTTTTAGTGTAGGCTTTTGCTATTTTTCCCTTCTCTCTCTCTCTCTCTCGGTCTCCTTGGCATGGTTAGATTAGGATTAGATTAGCTTGCCTGTACTGGAATAGCTTGTGGCAGGTAGTTTAGGAGCAGGAACCAGCCTTCTCTGGAGATTCCTCTCTCGGTTTCACAAGTCCCACGCTTGGAGAGAGGTTTCCATGTTGTGCAATCACACTGGATGCCTGAACATCAACCTAGAAGCCTGATGTGCGTCCAGGGGTGCTGTGATTTTGCACTAACAGTTTTGGCACGCCCGGTGGGACCTTAGAGGTCTTTCACTTCATCTTTTGCAGGTTGGTGTGTTCCTGTGAAGATTTCAGCCTTTGGAGGCACTTGCAAACACATCTGGCGACTCCATCTGGTCAACAACCCATCTCTGAAGTTGCAGACCTTCCTTTCCATCCATTTTCCATCCATCCTTCTTTCCATCCCTTTCATTCTTCTTCCATTCCATGAAGTTGTGCAATCATGACTTCATTTCCATCATGGATATTCACATCAACAACAGCAGTATATCACACCTCCAACACGTTTTACAAATCCTCCAAATCAGCATTTTGAGCAGAGTTCAAGATCAATATGCATACCCATATGAGCAGCAAGTGCCAAAGTCAGTTTGGCTATGGAGCTTTCCAAGAGCAAGAGTATGCATACAATGAAGACCATCAGATCCAAGATGCTGGTCTGTTGGAGAAAATCCAAAAGATGGAGGCAGGAGATGGTGCAGTCCAGGGCTCAAGCACAAATGAAAGCTTTTGGAATCGGTTACAGGAGCACCCTGTCCATGGGTGGGACCTTTTCCAAGACATTACAGCCCTCAGGAGAAGCTTGACTTCATGATTGCAACGCTGCCTTTGCTTGCAAAGTGGATTGAAGAAATAGAGGTTTATGAGAGGAGTATTCAGCAACCTTGTCAATGGGTAAGCACACCATCTCATGCCTTTTCTTTTCCTCTTTCCCAATCTACTCATTTCAGCATCATGTCAAGTTTCAAACTCTCCATCTGCTGTCCCAAATGTTGAATCCATATCTCCACCTCTCAGCCTTCCATCTCATCTCGATTCTTCTTTCCTTTTCCCTTCCAAACAGCCATCCCTTCCATAAGAGCTAATAGAAATACCCCCTCCTCCAAAGAAACAAGAGATTTCACTCCTCCACCACCACAAAAAAATGTAAAATCAATTGAGTTTCAACCCATTCCCTCCTCTTGCATTCCCAATTCCATGTGGGAAAGAAGAAATTGTAAAAATCAGTCATCAAGGACAGCAAGAGGAAGAGCCCAACAGAAAAGAAATGACAGACAGCTTGAAGGTTTGGGCTGCCAAATTTGGGATGACAAAGATCCCCTTGATGGTTAAGCCTACAGAAGAGGCTAGAGGTTGAACAAATGGTGGTCCAGGACTGATTTTGTTGTAGCAGAAGAAGAAGATCTTGCCAGCCCCAACTTGTCCTCTAGAGCAGCAGATTGAAGAGTTTGACTTGACAAACTTCATGCTGGAGGAAGAGTTCAATCAAGAGCAAGATTGCCTTCAAACATTGGAGGAAGGAGAAGCTGCTCCAAATCCAAAAGAAGAGGAGCACAATCTAGCTGTGGAGGAGAAAAATGCAGATCCAAGGGCTTTGAGCACAAAGCAGGCTACAAGAGAACCTTCAGTTCTTCTTTCCACTTCATCTCTCTCAATTTCTAGCACTGAAAAGGAGTTTGATCTCTCAAACTCAATATTGGAGAGTGAAGGAAACCATGGTGGTCAAGTTGCAGATCAAGAGGACACCATGGAGGAAGTTGAACACGAGCAGCAGGACAGTCAATGAGGCAGTTTACCTGTCAGATTTGGAGGACTGTTTTGATGGAGAAGAGCCGGTTGAGCTTTCACCATTCTCTCTTTCATCATCCACATTCCAAACACAAGAGTCTGCTGTCATGAAGGAGAGCATTCATTTGCAGCAGCCTGCATCTTATAGCAGCCCTTTGGAACCAAGATTGGAAGATTCTAATCTTCCATGTTCTTCATTGGAGGAAGAGAAAGGACAGAAGGAACTTCCTACCATTTCTTCCACACCATCCATTCAAGAGGGTCTACAAGAAGACTCCATTCTTGGAGTTGAAAATCACAGCAATGGGCATATCAAACGGATCAGACCTTGCCTAATCAGGTATTTGGCTTCATTGGAGCCAAAGGAGAAGCCACAACCAGTCATGCTTGCTTCTGAGCATGAGGATGAGCTACAAAGTACCAAGGATCAGCTGCCATACCTCTCCAATCCAAATGCAGAGCAACTAAAAGAGGTATTGGATTTGCCTTCAGTTGATACCTTGATGATTTGGATAGAAGACCAGCTTCTTGTTGATTTTCCATCCATCCAAACAGCCATGATCAGTGCCAAATCAATTGCATGGCTGCCAATTTTGAAGAAAGGAAGCTATTTTGCACAACCAGTTGCAGGGTTTGTTTAGCTTGCCTTTGCTCTCAGTTACAGTAGAGTATGTGGGTTTGCTTTCAGCAGAAGAAGTGCTTGTGCACACTCTACATGTTCCATTTGGAGCATGTATGATTTTCAATTTGTACATAGTTTTGGTGTGCTGGTTTTGCTCTTGCACAGTTCATTCAATGGCATTTTGGTGAGAACAACTCCATGTCCAGTGGGTTTCAAGTGGCTCAGAGGGAGGTTTTCAAAGTTCAGATCAGTTGCAGGCTTGCTTATGACTCCATGCCCAATGGATTGCTTCAGGCTACTGATCATTCTACCTAGCAGGCAGGTAACCCCGCTAAGTCGCCAAATTGTTATCCAAAATTCACCCCCAGGGTAAATTTTGATAACATGCATTAGATTCTCAAGTCCCAGGAAAATTGATTGATCCAGGGCAAAAATCATGTTTCTAGGGTCCCTTCAGAAAATTTTCTAACTTCCCTGTCCAGGTCGAAAAGAACGAGCTCTGAGAAAATGTGGAAAAAGTTGCAGAAGGCAAGTATATTGATCCAAAAAAAATCGTGAAAATTGGCTAAGTCCTGCTCAAGGTCGCCTTAGGGACATATGGGACGAAGGTACGCGAAGGACCCGAACCATCCGGTTCGGCCGGAACGGGGAATTGTAGCACCGGAACATTCGGACCAGAAGGACGCGCGGGACGCGGGAAACTGATCCGGCCGAAGGAGGAAGAAAAATTGGCTAACTGCTGAGCTAGACAGTTCGGGACATTTCAGCCAAGAGTACGCGAAGTACACGAACCGGCCGGATCGACCGAAATGAGAACAAACAGTCCGGAAGCAATTGGGACATTTGGGCCGTGATGACGCAAACCGGCCGGTTCACCCGAAATAGAGAAAGTTCATACTGGGACATCCGGGACGAAGGGACACGTGGGACGTCAGATCGCCGAAGGAGCTGAAAAAGCCGAGAGCCAATCAGATTGCGCCACGTGTCATCGGCAGATAAGGGAAAGTTTTTGTTCAAAGCACTGGGACATTTCGGGACAAATGGACGCGAAACCGGAAACCGGTTTTTGAAATCCCAAATCAGCACAAGAGGTCAAGGGACATCCGGGAAAAATGGACGCGAAGGACGCGAAAACCCGAGCCCGAAAACCAATGAGAATCTGCCACGTGTCCTCACCAAGGCATGTCAGAGAGGTCAAGAAACCCGACAGCAGGGGACATGTCGGAGGGGTCGGAAAGCCCGACAACAAAGGAAAATTTGGATAATCTGGCGGAAGCGGGTTTCGGGAAAACATAAACATGAAGCATATGTTGAGCCATCCTCCAAGTCCAATGCAAATGCAGAGGAGAATCCTGAACCCGACAGGCTGAAGACCTTGCTCATCCAATCAAATCATGACATGTGTCACAAGTGAAAAGGTCAAAAAGTCAAAGGGCAAGTTTTGAAGGGTCAGCCCGAACCAATGGGATAGTGTGACGTGTCCCAACTAGGGCCCACAAGGAAATTTAAAAGAAAGCCTGCCGAAAGGTAGAGGAGAGAGAATCATGCGACCAATCAATGCGTGCCACGTGTCATCTAGGTGGCAGAGTGCGGGAAAGATTTCAAAATTTTTCACGTTTTCGCCTGTTTTGTGCCCTAAAACTTCAAACCTCCATAACTTTCGATCCAAAGCTCGGATTTGCACGTTCTTTATATCAACGGAAAGCTTATGAAATTCTCTACATGATTCTTGGATCAATCTCAAATTTTGGTGAAGTTTGGAGAGAGAAAATCAAGAAACGGCTCTGACGCGTGATAATGGCCAGAAGCGACGTTTCAACAACCAGTTTTAATGCACATGGGTCGCATTCTTCTTCAGCATGGCCAGAAGTGATGTAGCGGCCAAATACAGATGGGTCGTATTTAAAATGAAGAATGTGTTTGGTGGTCAATGGTTGGGCTCAATGAGGAATCTTACACGTTTTCCTATGTTTTCTGTCCTGGGCTCGACCCATGCATTGTAAAAGCCAGATTTGGCTCATTTTAAAGATATAACAAGTTGTTCATTCTTTCTGCTCTGCCCTCCCTTCTTTTCTTCTCTAGGGTTGAAAATGGAGTTCGAACCTCCTCCCTGCTCTGTAATGGCGTTTTTTACCTCTTACTAATGGAATGATGTTCTGTGCAAACTTCTGGAGCAACAAAACGCATGTTTTGTGATGCATCTGTCCATCCTTGCTCGTTTTTGCTTGTTCTCTTCTTGCCTCTCTTCATTGCAGGTATTTGTGCATGTTTGAATGTTCATTGCAGGTCTGGAGCTGTGTTCATGGAGTTTTGGGACATTTTCTGTGTGAAATCTATCCTTGGGCCTGTGATGCATCTGTCCATCCTTCCCATTGCTCACCTCTCTTTGTCCCATGGCAGTTTTGATAGATGTTCAACATTCTCCTTCTCTGGTGTATCACCGTTTTAGTGTAGGCTTTTGCTATTTTTCCCTTTCTCTCTCTCTCTCTGTCTCCTTGGCATGGTTAGATTAGGATTAGATTAGCTTGCCTGCACTGGAATAGCTTGTGGCAGGTAGTTTAGGAGTAGGAACCAGCCTTCTCTGGAGATTCCTCTCTCGGTTTCACAAGTCCCACGCTTGGAGAGAGGTTTCCATGTTGTGCAATCACACTGGATGCCTGAACATCAACCTAGAAGCCTGATGTGCGTCCAGGGGTGCTGTGATTTTGCACTAACAAGTTCCAACAGGATGTATGACCTATCTTTTTGTTTCTACAATCAATGACCTCACAGTTTTCTCAAATTAAGTCTTGGAGGAGATCACCTTGCACATTTGGAGCAAGTACTTATCAGGTATTGAAAGCATGGTATATCTCTCAATCCAAAAGAGTGCATCTTATGAGTAACTAAAGATCAAATCCTTGGACAGCATTGTAAACAAGGAGGGATCTAGAATCGATCCCGAGAGGATAAGATTCAAATGAACAAGAATCATTATACCTACCAATTTGATGAAAGAATGGGATTGGGATCACTCCTTCAACAAATTTAACTTCCTCTGACACTTTGTTCCATATTTAATGATAGTTGACCAGGCACATCACAAGAATGATGAAGCCACAAGAAATATTCAAATGGAATGACAATTAAAATCCCATTCATTCGATGTTTGATCAATTTCTACAAGCCATAGCCAAAGCTTTGACGATCCTAGTATTCCTAAGTTATGATAAATATTTCATCTTGTAACTGTTATGCTTTTGAGCTACACACTTTTTACCATCCTATTTCAAAATAATGAAGAAGGAATTTTTACTGAGGAAATAATATTTCCATTATGAGTTTCCCATTAAAGAACCATGAGTTTAGATATAACTAGATGGAAAAACATGCCTATGTTGTAGTAAAAGTAGTAAAAATCATTTAGTTTTACATCCTCAACTCCCACACAGTGCATATGGTGCCAGGTGCAGTAATCAAGTCAATCTTGTACTCGACAAGATCTCAGGTCCAAAATAGGGAATTGGGTGGAAAGAATCCAAGAGTTATGATATGGAGATCCGACCTTCAAATTTGGTATGAGGAAATAGTTTTTGTAGACTTATATTCTGAAGATGAGGATCTCAAGGCTCAAAATGAGAAAAAGGAGCTACTATGTTTCTGAATGTGTGAGAAAATACGTGCCTCAAGTCCTTCTTTGTGAGCACCACCTCAAATTTTATGTCGTACATCACTTATCCTTCTAAAACTTATCGTTGAGTTTCCAGAGCTCATCTTGATTACAAAACAATAAGAACTATGAAACTTAAGTTAGCTAAGTATGTCATCAAGGGACCATGTATTATACAAGAGAGGGCTTGATGGTTTCTTCCTAAGGAGTGTAGATAAAAAAACAAGAAAATATTCTTAGAGCTTATCATGATCAAGCATGCAATGGGCACTTCTCAAAAATACAAACCACTCACAAGATCTTTGCAGTAGGTAATATGTATCTTACCTTGTTTATAGATGCTCAAGATTGTGTATCTAAGGTGTGACATTTGACAAAACTTTGTGGGGATATTGCTCAGCTCGCTACACTTTCTTTTCAGCCATATGCTTTTGAATGGAGAACTTTCCAATTTATGGGTATTGGACTTTTTGGAAAGTTCTTAACCCTCACTCAAGCACAAGAAACTACTACATTTCAATAGGAATTAGATTGTTTACAAAGTGGGTAGAAAAATCTCTAGATAAGTAGGTTAATTCTAAGATTGATGTGTAATTTCATCATGGAGAACATCATTTTTCATTTTGTAATTCCCCCAAGATTGTGTAGATAATGACATACTTATTCTCCATAGAGTTAATAGAGTTATGTTATAGCTATGGGATATCACTATCTCACTCATCATACTTTACCCAAAGTAGGATTCAAATGCAATATAGGGGTGGTAAAAGCATATTTTGACCATCATCCATAAGTTATTCTTCAAATAAATTAGTACAGAGAAAATATATAATGCATTTGGGTGGACATTGTTTACTCCCAAGAAGGTAATTGGGTTGTCACTCATTTCAATTTCTTATGGGTATCAATGCATAAAGTATCAGTCTCCTTCAATGGCTCTTAATGCACTCAAATTGGCCAAGGTTTGGGACTGATGGCCATGTACCTGTGATGATTTTGAGCAAGAAAATATTGTTTCTGATGAATCTTGAAGAATCTAAAATCAAATTTGTAGATAGTATCTTCTTAACATCATCTCAAAGTGAAAATATTTGTTCAAAAGAAAGTTAAGTTGCAAGGGACTTTGGGAGCTAGAGACATCAATGGGTTTTAAGTGGTGTTCTGTGTGAAATCTATCTTTGGAATCCATGGGAATTTTGATTCTCCTCTGCTGGCCTCTCTCCACTTCTTGGTCTGAGAATCTGTGATTTCAAAATTCTTTTCTATCTCTCATTTCTTAGATGGTAGGATCATTTGGATTTCTCTCTCTCAACTCTGTAACCTTGGAAATTGTTAAATTAGTGATAGAGTGGGTTGTTCCTGCATGGATAGCTTTTACATAGGTAGATTAGGAAGCAAGAACACAGGTTTCTCCTTTCCATCTCAAGTTTTGTTTTTCCCATTTTCAATGAGAGATGGTCCCATTTGTGTGTGTATGTTCCTCCTTTCTATCTATCTCTTGGCAAGTTAGGTGATTGATTTAAAGCCCAATGGATAAGGCACTAGGTTTGCAAACTAAATTGAGATTATAAAGCTACTCATGTCATATCCTCACTATGCTCAATCCAAAACATGTCCCCAAGTCAGAGCCCAATTTTTTCATGAGTTTTTGCAAGGGAAAAATTCAAACTTGAAAGCATGACAACCATACCCTTCTTTGAAATTTATTAGCTTGAAAGTCATCACAAGCCCTCCTCTAGATCATCCTAACCTTGTATCAGACTTATCCTACCCTTTTAAGTGGTCATATGTGTTGTGTTGTCATGTTCCATAGGTGATTTAGGGATATCAAGTCCATTCAAATACTTCAAAGTGAAGATCCTTCAAGATAGACTCTTCAAGAAGATTTATGATTGGCTATTTTTGGTCTTCTTAAGGTTGACGCACACCCCTAGAGAGGAATGAAGGTATCAAATTTTCCCATAAATTAGGTGTATTAGAAATATAATCGATTTTTTTCAAACTGATTATGGGAGGTTTCAAGAAGTTTCATAACTTTTGTTACTGGGATACATTCGACACAGGCGGATCCTAGAGGGTAAAGCAACTTGCAGTGTAAAAACAGTCCCTAAGATTCAGGAAGTGATTCTGGGAGCTCCATAGAGATTTGGAGGTAAAAATGAAAATTGTAAATTTATTTCATATCTCTAGATGATGGTGGTTTCACTTCTTTCACAATTACTCAAGAAATTCTTTCCACAACCTGATTTCAACATGTACAATCTATGAGCCCAAATAAAAATCTTATTTTTATGAAGGTTTCAGGAATAATAAAGGTATGAGAGGTCCCTCCCACTATTTTCCAAATTCCATTTCCATTAGGAATTTCATATAAGGATAAGTTCATGAAAAGACACTCTGGATGCTCAAGTTATGCTTCAGTGACATTAAATTGATGCTCCCCAAGGTAAGATCAAGAAGTTAGTCGATTTTCAGGGTGGACACATGTCAAGCCCAAGTGGTGGTGCACTTTTTTGCACCAACTGTATCAAATTTTTGGGATTGTTGAGATTAAAATAATGTGATAACCCACATATATCCCCTTGGACCTTGATGTGAATATAGAAAGTGATTGAGCCCAAATTTCTCATTTTATCCCACATGCACCATTTTCTAGCATCCTCCTCCATCAAACCACAAAGCACCACTTGTCAAGCCTAGATGAGTGTGCACATTTTTGTCACCAACCATCCAAAATTTTGGGACAGTTAGGACACAAAAAGACACCCAACCCCCACTTTGGCCCCTGGTCTCCCACATGACCTAGAAGGTTACCTATTAGGGTTTTATTTAGCCCCATCCCCTCTCTGCCTCAACCAATGACCATTTGCCACTTTTCAAGCGTGGGTGAGGTCACACTTTTTTACACCAATCATCCCAATGTTTGGGATGGTTGGGAAAATTTTCTCCACCCATGCCTATCCCCTTCCCCGGTCACTCATATGACCCAATTTAGGCCCCAGTTGTATGGATTGGATTAAGTGTTTTTTAGTTATCTCGACAACCAATCTCTGAATGCCACTTGTCTTAATTATAGGGTGAGGAATTTTTTTGTTGCACCAACCATCCCAAATGATTTTTATAGTTATCACTTGAAAAAAAAATTACACCCAACATCAAGGATGAAGAAAATCTTAAGGAGGTTTTTCATGGTTATTTCTACTTCTTCCCGTGTGTGCATACACAAAGCCATCACTACCGAAAATCTCCATCATTCCTCTATTTTTGTTGGGAAATCCAGCACCTCACTCTTACATTACATGTCCTTTTCCTTTGCTCCATTTCTACTGATAACACCGAAAACCTTGCTTGTTCATTTGTCACCATGCCAAAAATATTTCTAGAAGCTTATTCATGAACGGAAACAATGAAGTGTTCATGCCTCTCTCAAACCACAAGGCGGATTCCAATCAAAGCTTTAGGAATATCTTCCTCTCCCAAGTTCCTTCATTTTTTAAAAGACCAAAATTTTAGATATGCATGTAAATAATTAATGGAATCAACTTTTAAAAAAAATCCCTAAACCAATCTTCTTCACTTTTCCATTGATCTGGAGAGCAGGTGAAGTTGAAATTGTTGCATTAGAAGCATCTAGAGAAAAAATCCAGATAAGAAAATTGTGACTTTTTCATCAAACCAAGGAGGGGAATTGATTAGTTTAGGGGAAATATTAATTACTGGTAGCTCACACTTACTATAATCATAGTACATTTTCCTAGAACAGTAAAATCCTTCAAAGAAAAAAACCCTAAAAATCGCCGAAATGGAAAACTAGGGCACATAGGCCAAACATAGAAAACAATGGTTCTCTTCAAGTGCTTAAAATTTTCCATAAAAAATAGGAAGCTTAGGAGAAAAAAACCATAAGCAAGGGATAAAAATCTACTTTGGGTGGCTGGGTTATGAAGTAATTGAGTAGAATCTAGAACATGAGAAGAAGTAGAGGCACCTTCTTGTAATTGAAATATTTGAGATTGAAAAATATGAAGAAGAGTTTTAAGAGCTTGTGTGTTATAAGAAGATGCACACAAGCCACTATGGGTTTATAAAGGAGTTGTATGAATATAATTTGATATGGAATAGACATAGTAACATTGTGATGTGGGGCACTAGTTTCCCCCAAATATATAGGCAACATAGATGTATGGATAATAGATGTAATCATAGTAGAAGATTTGGTATAGGGCATCCCAAAAATGTTCATTTCAGTATAAGTTTGATCACAAGATATTTTAGAAGTAAGAAGTAACTTGATAATATGCTCAACATGACAAGGTTTATCATAGAATTACAAATGAAAATTAAATAAAAATTCAACACCATCATCCATGTTGTTACCAAACTCATAATAGTGCTCATTGTGTTTGAAATAAAGTTACATGTTCTATTAAGGATTGGGTTCACAAAATGCTTTTACTTATTCCTAATTAGTTAATTAATAAATTGGTGATAGGAAGATATTAAAGAAGTTTATAGGTTGATTATTCTAAATTAATTAATAAACATTAACCATGCACGTTCAAAATAAAGCATTAATACTTGTAACTATGATATAATGATATCTAAAAAAATAAAAATGGATAAGTACTTAGATGCACATAGTGGAATAGAGATGATATGGGTGTGAAGACTAGGTAAAAGAGTTGTTATACACATAGAAATGTGTTATCTCTAAAAAATGGAATTGGAAATTTCTCTTATGTAAGACCGTACAAACTTACCTAAAACATGGTATAATCTTGACTACTTTTAAATGGTATTAGACTTGTGCACAATGGGGCGTTGTAATTTTTCTTTCCTATAAATGAGTTTCGTTGTTTGTCTCTAGGGCTCACACAACTTTGCCACCACCTGTAATAATCATGTAACAAATATTAACCCTAGATACCTACAACAAACTTCATGAAATAATTAAATAAAGAAGAAGAAATCACTGGGGGGTAATGTTGAACTAGCCTTGATGGTCAATTTAGATGAAAAAAATCCTAGTGTTGCACTACATCCCCTTGAGCATAATGAGCCTCCATGCATTTGTCCTCGTGTAGGTGTAAGTGTGCATACATATCTAAGTGAATGGATAAAATAGTTGGATAACTATAGAGTAGAGAATGCACCCACTACAATGGTAGTGTTATGTGGTGTGCTTTATGTTCTCAAACTAACCCCTTTTGTCACTTTAATACCTTTTCCAATTTTTGGAGTGAATTTCTCTTGTTGATACATGATTGTAGGACCTTTGAGTGCTTGGAAATGGAGGAGGCTAGACTCTTAAACATTTTAAAGTGCTTCAGACCTATGTGGTGTCTACTCTAACTTATGTGTAACTAATTTAAGATTAGAAGATCCTTAATTGCTTTAGGGTTACTATATTTAATGATATCTTATCAGAAAGTTAGGTGGTTTATAAAGTGCAAATGACTTGTTTTTATAGGCTTTCATAGGTTGAACATTCACATTATGACTAACCTAGGGAATATGAATCGACTCATATAGTGTTTTCAATTTGGAAAAAGAGTTGTTAGATGGGAGGGTCCAATACTGTACATGTCACAAGGGTTATACTACACTATATACCTAATATTTACAATTTTGGACAGCCAACTAGTGAGGAAAAATCTAAGAGTTCAGGAATGATGCCTGGAGATGTATTATTTTTTTAGATAATTAATATTTCTAGATGAACAGTAGGGTAGTGTGTAAAGATGATAAATTCAAGAGAGAGAGAGAGAGAGGTATTAATTTTTCTTGGAATGTGAGCATTTTTCTTAGCACAAAAATAACCAAACTTTTCATTATCACATGATATAAGCTACTGAATTTGAGTGTTTACACAAACTTAGCTAAATTTCAAGGCTCTGGGATTTAAAATTTAGCTATATTTTAGATTTTTAGAATTTTTGGGAGATATCCTACAATATATGTTGGCATGGATTCATAAAAGACATTTTTTTCACACTTTGATAATACACCAATGATTTTAAAGGAAGAAAAATATATTCAATTTCACTTGGTTAGTTGTATCATTTTTACTAGTCAAATGTCTCAAGTGCTTACATAATATGATGTTTTTATGGTAATTATATTTAAAAGAGTGTTTGAATTTACATATGATATTCCATGAATTTATGAATCATTTATGTGTTTCTTAGCTTATATTATTTGATTATGAACCATATAACAAGATTGATTAGTGTATTTGATTTAATGTGGACAATGCAACAATATTTTTATGAAATAACTTGTATTGAATTCAATGCAATTTGTGTTTAACTCAATATACTTTGTATTGTTTTTTTATTAATAAATTAATACTTGAAAATATTTGGAAGTAACGTTGAATATTTTAAATTAAATGGTGATATCTTGATGTCATTATTTATTGTTTTGTTCTTAGATGATGAATTAACCTTAAAGGAGTGGATATTTTAAGGTTGATTTTATAGTTTTTTTTCGAATAGTAAGGGTCATGGTTTTATAAATGTTACAATTTTGATCCTAAAAAAGAGAAATGCTACTGGTAGCCCCACTTTTTGAGTTAGAAGTTGAATTTAAGACTTTAGTCGCAACATTATTAATTATTAAGACCATGGTTTGAAAATTGTGGAAATAAAAATCTTTTAAAAATGGGTGTCATTAGTAGCACCATTTTTCAATTTGGGGGTTGGTTTTAAGGTTGTGGTTCGAAAGATATCAATCAGTAAGGCAGTAGTTTCAAACAAGTTGTAATTATAACTCCAAAAAAATGCTACTTATAGCTTCATTTTTTTAATTTTAGCGGTTGATTTTAAGTCATGGTTAGTAACATTATAATTTTAAGGCCATGGCTATAAATTATGGTAATTTTAACTTCTAAAAAAATCAATTCTATTGGTAGCACCACTTTTCAATTTCGAGTTTGATTTTGGTATTTTGACACAAAAATATGAGTTTTAAGGGCTAGGGTTCTCATTTTGAGGTCATAATTATTGTCAAGTTGGTAATTATGTTTCTCCTTCAAAATTATCTTTAAATCCAGAGTTATTTGTTTCTTTATATATCTAATCCTATTGAAAACATTATGTTGGATCTCCTCTTCAAGGTGGTCATCAATAGCAAATCCTATGGAATTAATAGCCAACATTTTCATGATGTCCAACTTTTTTTGAAGGATTACGATGCGAAGATGTCATTTTTTCCCTATAATATCTCCTAGCTAGGAAACCACCTTCTTTTCCAGTGAGTACAACGAAAATTCGTCAAAATGGTAAGGATCCATTTTTCTCTAATGCTTTAGTGAATTTAATTTTATCAAAAGGTTGTGTGTGTGGGTAGGGAGCTCCTCCGAATTATCTTTTCCATGTCACCAAACTACATTAGTTTCATTCAAATATATCTTCTACTACTTTGGTTGTAATTAGAATGTGGTAAGAGCTCATTTTGTAAAAATTTCCATGAAAAAAATAGCTACAACTAGCAATAAAGGTGATCCCATGAAAACTTCCTCTATTTTTTCATAACATTACTTTTGGCATAGGAGGCCATTGAGATTTTCAAATAACTAAATAATTTGTATAGGGACAAATAGTTACGCCGGAGGCATGTCTACTATGGAGTTGGGTCTCTACAACGACAGTTTGAAGGTTCAGGTGTTTGTCACTATGTCTCCAGCTTCCCCTTCCCTCCTGCTTCACCTACCTGTATTTCCTGTGCTTGTCATTGATTTTGGGTAGGTGTCACCCCTCCTTTGTTGGTGATCTGTGACTACCTACAATTTGTGTCATGCACTGTGTTAGCGGTTCCTATAGTCGGTGCACCGGTGTTTATAGCTTGCTGCGGGTTTTTTTATTTTGGTTTATTCTTCCGTTGGATTTATCTCTTCACTGTCCACCTCTCCGCTTTTTGCTAGAAGCTTCTTGTGCATCACCTTTTTGTAAGTGCCCTCTGTAGATTTTTGTTTAGCACTGCATCTAGTATTTAGACGTTGGTTCGTGTTTGAAACTGTAGGATTTTAGGCTTTTAGATTTGTACATTAATAATGTATTACTTGATTCCATGAACGGGAAGTTTTCAGGCTACAGTTTATAAAGAGATTTTAGGCTATGATTTACAAATTTTAGGGGAGGCTTACATGGCAAAGTTACGAAGTTTCAGAGTTCGACAAAACCGGATTTCCTTTCCATAAAATTTATGCTGTAGGTTCTTATCGTAGATCGGATTTTGGGTTTTGATCTGTGGGCATATATTCCATTTGGGTCGATTTCAATTTTCGATTTCGAATTCTTGCTTTATTTTGTACCCACTTTAGGGTTTGTATATGTCAAGGTTTTGTACTATTGTCCATGTATCGAATAGTCTTTGTAGTCTTCATTTACAAGTATGCTAATGCCATTTCCCCCTCCAATGAATGCAATTCCTTTACTTTATTTATGTGGCCTGTTGTGCTTTTGAGGCCGACTGTTGTTAAAGATAATCACTATTGCCTTCTTGCAAACTTTATTAAATTGGGTTAGCAGTTCCATAAGGGATGGTGGGCATTATGACATGGTACCGAACTAGGAGTCCTATAAGGGACGGTGGAGGGGATGACTAGGCTTTTAGCTAGTAGTTGGGAGGGAGCGATTTTGGCCATAGGAAATGTAGGAAAAGCCAACAATTCTCAGTAGTGGAGAAAAAGTTGGTTGGAGTCTCACATTTGTGATTTTCTTTGCACCATAGAACATCATTTGGGGGCGGTCTTCTCTCATTTCAGACCTACCGCAAGTATCTGGTCAGACAGTCTGTACCTTTCAAAATGCAGAGAATGTATTATAGAGTTTTAAAGCTTATTTTCAACTCGACATTTTAAGCTTTGCATCCAATGTTATAGGCACAAAAGCTTCAAGTATACTTCTTGAACTAAAACATCCCTCTAATGTCACAATCATGTGTCACTGGAATTTCCGTGCATGTTCTAATATTTATGCTAATTGACAACTTGCATTTACATTCTTGGTATGGTCATTTCGTTCCCTTTATGCATGTTCAGTAGTGCAGGCTTAATTTTGTGAGGGATGTTGTGCCATAGAGAAAAACTATTATTTTCCACATGTGTTTTAAAGTAGTAATTTTGTTTATTTTAGAGCTAACCTTAGGTTGATTTACCTGGTTGGCAACTTTCCATAATGGAATCCACCACGTAAGATGCACACCAAGTGCTTGATTAAATTCCTGACACATTTGACAACAACTAAAATGCCATTAAGATTATGTTTTCCAATCGAAATGCCATGTTCATGTCCTTATTCCTCTGAGAAGGTTCTATTTATTACTTCAAATGTACTTTGGTGTTCTTGTGAATAGTCATGGGTGAAATATCCCTAAACACATGCATCTAGATTTAGGATTGTTGACTTGTACCTGTTATAGATTCTATTTTGACATTCTGCTTCATGTTTCAGTAAAGGGAAAAGTCATTCATCAAGCCAGTCTAAACTAAGTTTTGCTTTCAACTCTAAGTTCAGGGATAGAGAAGGCCCTATCTCGCAACCATTGGTTCCCATCTTGTCATCACAGATAACATGTTTCAGAGAGATTATTCCACAAACACTCCTAGGGAACACCCTCAGTCGAGAACCCTCTCTCATGTCAAACTTAAATAATTTGTTGAGTTGCCCAATTTCCTCTGCAAGTTCTTTCAATCTCTCCATGCGAACACTCTTGAGCTGAGTAAGCGAAGATAAGGCATCTACGGTTTCATATTTTTCATTGATTTTATAAATGGGGGAAGATAGTCTTCACTTTCATATTTAAATGGATTTTCTCCATCTGAGCTTGAATGCAATTCCTTCTCATTAGCCTTGTCTTTTTTGTGTGTTGGTTTTGCTTTTGTCCTATTTTTTTTATTCATCTCCTCTTCATTGTGGATTGAATTTGCATAATGAAACCCTTATTTCCAATCTTGGATGAATTTAAGGAAACCCTCTGCTTACTCTTTTACTGCCAAATTTACAAGCCATCGTAACAGAGTGGTAAATCAGGCAACTACAAGTTTTAAACTCTCAAAATCTGTTTTAATTTTCCAATTTATGATATATTTGGCTGCTAAGACACAAGGTTCAAGTTCGAGTTGATGTTTGACAAGTAACCTTTTGGACCTGACCATCTCTTCTACAACTGCTGTTCCAGAGATGAGCCCCATATGTTCGTGTACATCTATGTCTGCAATGATGCCATAAAGCCAACTTAACCACTTTTTGTTTCCTTAACTTACTCAAGTAACTAAGAACACCATCCAATGGGGACAAATTAACTTTTTCATATTTAGTTTAAAATACAAAGGTATATGTGCATAGCTGCGTTGTATATATATATTACCCAAGTAGTTTACAACATCCACTAGTCAAGGACCAATCATTCATTTATATAGTAAAAACAACGGTCTTTAGCTCAGAGACACGAGCAAAATTAAGCAATAATAAAACTAGGTGTACAATTTAATTGACTCTAAATTTTAATTAAAAGTTTAGCAAATAGTAAACTACCAAAACATCTATTAGTTGTATTAATTTTTTTTTTTCCCATTTAACCTACTGATGCGGTTATAAGTTAATTTTACAATAGTCGTGTACGTTTCTTACATGTACACACTTCTTGCAATGTTCACCTGAAATTGGTAGTAGTTGGCAACAATGGAAAATAATCCTCCACCGGACACTATTTGGAAAGCCAACCATAATTAACAAATTACATCCATACCATATGACATGGATACTGGAAGCAAGAGTGATTAGCAAAGGCAAAATTCATGATTATACCAATGCAAAAGGGGAAGGAAAAGTCTTTGTTTTCAATGTAATTGATGCCCTTGGTGACGACATGAACGTTACAAGCTTTGGTAAAGCTGCAGTTTACTACCACGAAAAAATCCAAGTGGGAAAAATTTACGCAATCTCAAAGGGGACCGTGAAATATGTGAAAGTAGGGTACAGAGACACCAGTAGCCCATGAGAAGTCATTTTAAATATGGATTTCATTATGTGGATATGCACACAGCCTTCTACCTTGATCCCGACAACTACTTTCCATTTGATGAGAATCAGTGCAATCCAACAGGTTCCCCTTGGATCCACAGTGGATGTTATTGGTGTAGTTAATTCTTGTTCTGATATTTCCATGACTACCCGAACAGATGGAAGTTGCACACAACGCTCTACTATCACTATAAAGGACCACACAAGGTATTACATAACCATAACTTTATGGGGAGTACTTTGTGAGGAGGCCATATAGATTTTACAACCACAACATGGTCAACCTACCATCCAAACACCAATTCTATCTATTCACAAAGGTAAAGCGACAACATTTAAAGAAAAAACACTAACTACGGGGGCTACTACACAACTATTCCTAGCACCACCAGTACCAGAAATAGAATCACTCCAAAGTTGGTTAACCATAGCAGAAGCATCAACTAGCTCAGCTCCACTGAGTACACAAGCACCGATGGAAAGAACAAGTGTTGATATTCATGCTTGTACCGTTCCCAACCCTAGCCATCAGATTGTAACTGTTGCTACTATAATACATCTCAACATGGACAACTACTATTATCTTGCTTGCTCTCGGGTTATTAATGGTAAACAATGTTAGAAAAAACTGAGTCCTACTACAAATTGTACTTGGTATTGCACCAAATGTAACTTACCAACAACTATATGTGATTATAGATATGCACTGCCCATGATGGTAGAAGACTGAATTGGAACTATATGGGAAATTTTTTTTGATGATGTGGCATTAGCGCTACTTGGTGTATCTATTAATGTTCTTAAAGAGCAATCAAGGACTACAAATGACTTATGGAACATTATTAAACAAGTACTCTTTCATACATATAAGTTCATTTTCTCCATGTCTCTGTCTACCTACAAAGGCAAGGAACAATTATCTTGTACGATACAGAGCATTGCCGTTGCTGAGCAAGACTTAGATCATGCAGAGTTGGTAACAACATTTCTGGAGTCCTCAGAATAAAGAAACAACTCTTGCATAAATTACAAATGTGTATAACTTTACAAAAAACTAGATCCTCTTGTAATTTGATGTACATATTTATAAAGATATTGTTTTTGTACACACAAACACCTATTGTTTTAAATTACCATATCCCTCACTATAATGTATTTCAAGTATATGTATAAAAATTAGATAGGCACCTCAAGATTGATATTTCTCAATGTTTTTTAAATAGATGTATTTAAGATATCTATGCTAACTTTTAAATATAGAATTGTATTTATTAAATTTTAATTACAAATATAATTTTTTTAATATGTTTTATAAAATAAATCTAAGTAACAACAAAACTAAATATTAAAAAAAAACATTTATAAGTTTTATTTATAAAATATATCTAAAAGTAAAAACTAAAATAAAACTATGAACAATAGCCAAGGATAAAATATATTAAACACAACAATAAAAAATTAGGTAAACACATTCAACCTGGGCGTTCCTAGAATGTGTATCAATGTGCAAACAATATTTGATCCTTGTTTCTTCATTTGGAGCACTCATAGTATCAACCATCTAGGAACGAATGACCATAGATTAAAAAAACCCCTTGACAAAAAAATGCTATTTGGCTTTAGTTTGTGCTTTGCTTCTTCTGTGTAAGTCTTTGTATGTACAAAACTTACCTACCAGCATATACGTTCCACCACTACTTTAAGTTGTAAAGCATGTGTTTGTAATCTAACTACTACGTTTTGACATTACAGGTATCCAGTTAGAGTGATGAACATGATAAATGCTCAACGACGACTGGCCTACAACTAGAACAAACAAACAATAAATGAAAAACACCACCCAAATTACGTTGCGCACAAAGACACCCTCAACACATCCCGTCGCAATAGAAAACAAATCAACTCTACTCCCCTGGCCCAACCTACCCCCCTATCTGAAAATCCCACTCTCCCTTCTTTTCACAATGTTCAACAGATATTCTGAGCCCGATTAGAATCCTTTCTTCCCAATGAACCTTGTTCCATCTCGAATGAATGCTACCTAGGAATGCAAACAAGACTTAGTCTTGGTAGAGTCAGTTGTTGTAGGTGCTCCTATGAAAAAAAAGGGCACCACTTTTCCTCCTAGAATAATATGGATCTTGGACCCCAACCCGTAGAGCTAGCAAATTTAACCCAAGTTGAAGAAATGCTTATTGCTAGAGTAGCACCGCCACTGTAAGTGACCCATGCCCATGGAGGCCAATACATGTATACCAGCCACACCATTAGCTTCCCCCAAGACATTAGCTCCATTTTGCAATTCTTGCCCCGCCATCCACAAAACCTAGACATTCTAATCCTAAAACAAATAGGTGTAGAAGGGAAATCTTATGAATGTTTTGTAAGCAGGGACCATGTTCAAAATGCACTTTCCTACAAAATCCTACATGACCCATATTATAAGGATGTCATAATAGATGAAACCACCCTTGCAAGTTTACCCATACCATCAACTAATATCTTTGACAACCTGCCCCATATACTTGACCAGAGCATTTTGCCAATGCTCTCTTCAACATAACCACATAATGTTTACCCCATAGCAACAGACCCAACACTTACAACCTCATTTGTTGCAAGCCTCCCCCATAGGCATACAGAGGTTTCCCAAATTAGAGCCTACACATTAGCCACTCCACCGACTAATCCCCCACCAATTGATTGGCCCCAAATAAGTTATACTCCCATCAACGAATATTCAACAGAGGGTTTATTTTCTATGGCTTTCCCAACTCTATTCCCATCGGTAGCAGCTATGTTTCACCAAGTCTGCCCCACAAAGATTGAGATGCATGAATATGCTCTTCACCTACTACGCTACCATGACAACTGATTTGGAAGCCATCCTCGGTTTTGTTACTTCTTACTTAACCTTATGATGCGCCATAGAAGCCAGGCCACCTTTGCTATTTTTGCAAAACAAAATATCGAAGACACCACGCCTACAATAGTGCAGCACCTCCGCACCCTTTTGGACCACTTGCTAGATGAACAAATAGCCAACCACCTCATACAGTTTGCCTCCCACCTTAGAGGTACCCGGTCTTTTTGGACACAATGCAAGAACGAACTTTCCGACATGATTTTCCAACTGGGGATGCCAACCTTATTTTTCACCCTCAGTGTTTTCGATACTAAATGGCCAGACTTACATCACCTCATGTCAGGCCCTTGCCCCCCACCCCTTATGCTACACAAAAATGTAGAAACCATAACAACATTACATATCTGCACTTGACATCGACATACATGGCAGCGAGATTTGCAATCTTTCATGAAGAAATCTTGGAAAAACACCTACACAAAAGAATTCTAGTACAAGTAACCCCATGTACCTTTTAAACCTAAGAGACAAACTACTACACCTATTTTTCCCAACATGTTTCATATTAACATTTACTATATCAGGTTTGAATGGAAACACAGAGGTTCCACACATATTCATGGTTTCATATGGCTCACTGATACTCCCAATATGGACACATTAGACTGGGAAGACCCCACACCGTACAAGTTGCAAAATCATTCTTCGAAAATCAGGTCATAGCTTAGAACCCCCTTCAAGATTTCTCGTTTGCTTCCCGCATGCCCCATACAACAACTGATGATCCATGTTTGTTGCTTTCATCAGAAATACTAGTTGTGCCTACAGACAGTGACTACACATCTTTGGTTAATTGGGTTCAGACACACCAAATGTACAACCGCTACATGTTTACAGAGGAAAGGGAACCAATTACAATGTAGGTACAAATGTCCATGGCCGATCCAACCAGTATCCACTTTGTGCTTGGACGCATAGGGACAAGCAGTTTATACTCCAGCTCATAATGATGACAGATTAAATATATCCACAACAAAGATATGCTAATAGCTTGGCGTGCCAACATCAACTATCAGCCCCTAGTTTCACGTCATGTTGTATTGAAATACATAGCAAAATATGCATCCAAAGCTGAGCACAAGTCAGAAATGTACCACCATATGCTTTCCAGAATCACAACAACAACAACACCTAAAAAACCCATCAGTACAACATACAACAAGCTTATTTCCAAAATAATTGCTGACCGGGATATTGGTGCACAAGAAACCTGTCACGTGCTATTGAAATCACCACTAACCATATGTAGTTGAGATTTCATGACACTATATGTAGGCAAAAATATCTACAGGAAAATTTCGTAGCCACATCCTGGTCGAGATTATGGAACAACATTTATAGATGCCTACATAGTCCGACCCCCTGCCTTGGACACACACAACTTAATAGATGTCACCCAGTCATGGGCCTACGATAATCCTAGGAAAGGCCAACTGTGGAGGGACTGAACAAAGTAGGCTATTGTTAGAGTGTTTCCCCAGATTTTGACCATCCCCGCTATTAGCTCACCTTCATACGACACTTTCTGCTTCATAGAGCTATTGAGGTACAAACCTTTTCGTAACATTCCATCTAATATTGGCACATGCTCAGAAACACTCAGGGTTAAATGGGAAACATTCTCTCCAACCTATTAGGCATGACACGTGCAATGTCGTACCCCTCACCAACCAGTTAATAGTCCAACCACTAGCTCTGATAGCAGCCTTGATAAAACCACAATAGGCCAAATGGATGAGTGGGAAGTGTTCTCTGGCTAACACCTTACAGGGATTATAGGCATCAATGACCTCAACTTGCTTGGGAAACACAATTTTGACATGGCTCACAACTAGCCAAAAATTACTGTTGGAAAACGACTACATGAAACATGGGTGGCTTTCATAGAAAACACACATGATACCACCAAATTTTTTGTACCAACATTTCCACACACTACAGATGGTTTTAACTTATCAATAGAGCAACAAGATGCATTATAGAGAATCATAACCCATGCAAATTCAACACCACACATTTCACCGTTATACATGGTAATTCAAGGAACAACTGGCACTGGTAAATCACATTTGATACGGGAAATTTCAAGGGCACTCCACCCACCCACCAAATTCTGCACCAGTCACTTACTCCTTTTAGCCCCAACATGGCTTGCAACATTCAACATCTTCGACACTACTATACATACCGGCGTACACATACTAATATCTGAAGTTACCCCTCTCCAAGGGAAAACCCTCGCTACATTTCAACAGGCCATGAAAGATGTATAATACATACTCATCGATGAGATGAGTTTCATCGGCCCCAAACTAATTGCTAAAATAAATACACGCCTTCAAGAAGCATTCCCCACCTATAAATGCTGACTATTTGAAGGTCGTTCCATTATTCTGGTTGGTGACCTAGCTCAGCTACCTCCAATTAAAGATACCCCCTTGTACATTCCTAGCACCTACGGCCACATATTATGGACACTTTTCAGAAATACAATTACGCAAACTACTAACTTCCACCAACAAGGCATCGACCCTTCCCACACACCTTCTGAAGGCTATTGCTTAATATCAGAAACACAACTTCTATAGAATATGACTGAAACCTTCTAATAATGTAGACCCCTACATACATCAGCCCTGCAGAACAAAAATTATTCCAAATGACAAATCACCTTTACGCTGCAAACATGTTGGTTACATTACATAACAAACACAAGATGAGAACCCTTAACACACCAATCGCAATAGCTAAAGATGAGCAAAAACGATAAGCCGAACCAAGGAAAAGCACCAACACACAATTAGAGACCACCCTCCTGCTCTACGAAGGTGAAAAAGCAATGTTAACAACAAATATTTGGGTGCAAACTGCCCTTGTTAATGGTTCCCAAGGCCATATTGTTACTATGTTGTATGAACAAGATAACTCCTCTCCAAGCTTGCCCTTTTATGTGGTTGTCAACTTCCCCAGCTATATGGGCCCAGCATGGGATCCAACACATCCAACCCACATTCTGGTTCCCCCCCATAAAAAGAAGGAACCGCCGACAAATACCTTTAAAAAAGGCATGGGAACTAACCATACATAAAGCACAAGGTCTTACTCTTGATAAAGCTACCATCAAAATTGGTCACAAATAACGACAAGGACTGACCTTCACAACTTTATCCTGAGTACAGACCCTAGCTAACCTCCACATTTTCCCAACATTTTCCTTTACTCACTACAAGTGCTTACAAGAAGAAAATCGTGATGCAATCCGACTGTAAATAGAAGCAAAATTACAAAACGAGCCACCTTTTTCCATAACATAGGTATGCACTTACCTCACACCCTACACCTATATGCACAACCAACGTATATACACATAAATTTACCATCTAACAAACCCATCATTCATTGTGTACGTAGGAACTCTACCAAAGCACCCACTTCGTATACTATACGAAGGAAAAAAAAACTTGCTCACGCTGGTACAATACCCCATTTAAACTTAACTTACACTTTCCATATCTTTCTAAAATGCTTTATGTAATAGCTTCCTTTACCTCCTACCATTGGGACACACATATTGTTTTGTTGTCTACTTGTTGTACTAATTCTAAATTTACTATGCAATTCATCTTGCCTTCAACATAATTTGCTATTAACAACTATTCTAATGTACATACCTTGTACTTTCTTCTAATATCTGAGCTTTGAATTCCATATGTAGGACACTTTGCAATGGCAGATAACTTCTACACTTTAGCTATGCGGAGTAACACTGATGCTAGTTATTTGGAGAAATTGCTATGTGAGTACGTAGATGGTCACTACCAAACACCCTTACCATTGGATGAAGCTACCATAGTAAGCATGTACTCTACGCAAAAAAATAATAAGAGAAACACAACAAATCCTGCAACAAACAATTGCTACTGTGGAAATTGTACAAAAGAAAAATCTTACAACGACATGCTTCAAAAACTAATAGATAAGGCATTCACTTCATATCTCCTAAAAGGCTCCTAGGTGCAACACTCTATTGTAAAAAGCATCAAATTTGGAAAACAAACAACCTTGTTGATATTGTACTTATGTTGCTCCCACAACACCTGTACATATTGAAATCTTCAAGTAACAACATTTTTTTTATTAGAAGTAAAAAAGGATTGAGGGGACCCTACCCCATACAAAGTGTTACAAGTTCCTTACAAAGAGGCCAAGGGATTACCATTGAAGCCCAACCAAAAACCCAAAGCATCACAAAACAAACAACAAAGAGATACAACCATAAAGGAAATTATCCAAAACAACAGATAAACAGTGAAATAACTAACAACAACAACACAAAGAAACTAACAACAAAACAACATAGAACTAACAACAAAAAACCAATATCCCACTTTCTTCATCACTCTTTTATCAGGTCCCCCACTGAATTCATACAACTATTCCATTCTTTGACAAGGGAGTTGATGGTAGCTTTCCAATACTTGTAGTTAGGCTCAGGAATCTCCACTTTGGGGTCTTTTCCTTATTTTTCTCTTTCCTTAGCAAGTTCCATAGAATGAATCATCTCAGCTAATAGCTTGAGAGGGTGGATGGTGCTTGTAACATTGAGGAGATGGACATCATGAATATGGAAAACAACTTCTTTCATCTTCAACATATCCATTGCCATCTCCAAGCTTCTCTCATTTGCATTCTTGAGCTACTCACTAAGAACCAAAGAAGATAACTTTTCCACTTTATCAGTTAATTCCCTCAGATCCATGGAAACCATACTAATCATATGTCTATTAATATCAGTATCAAGCATGTAATGCTCAAATTACCGCACGGTAAACAATTTTGTTTGGGCAGTTTTAAGAGCATGCATGATTTCAATGGCCTCCTCTGAGTTCTTTAAATGCTTATCTTCTGAAATGTCTGGATCTTTCTTGCTCACCATCTCCTCATAGTTATCCCCTTCAGCAGCTTCCTTATCCTTACTGGAAACCGAAAAGTCTGGGTTCCCTTCTTGGTTCTCACCTGAATCTAAGATTGTCTCCACTTCCTCAACCATTTTAGGAGCCTCCTCTGCCCTGCTTTGTTTCTTGACACCACCTTGAATCAGGTTGGATCTGGTTCTTTTAGCCACTAGTTTGCCAAATAAATCCTCACTAAAAATTTCCTCCTTGGGCACCAAACATTCAGTGGTAGAAGCCCCAAATTTATCATTTTTTCTCAAAAGGGGATTTCCCAGCCTGAGAAGGGATTTGATGAGGCCTTGGTGCAAAGGTAAGGGGAAGGTACCTTTCTTGACCATGAAAATAGATTTCGCAAGGGAAGTATACATGAAGAAAGGGAAATTATAGGGCTTAGCATTACGGACATGGTTCAACATAGGGAAGTGATATCCATATATCACCATATCACTCTTCTAAGGTAATGTATGACATAAACAATTGAGCAATTTCATCAAAAGGATGGGGCAAATTGCCTCGAGAATAACCTTTATAAAGAGAGACATGCGCTCCCTTACCTTGCATAAAACATTCAATCTCCAGGCTGTAGTCCAAATTAGGTTTGTAGATGCATCTTCCTTCCAGAGCTAAACTTGAGACTTTGGCAATAAGCTTTGGGTAAATGGTAAAGAAGAAGTTGCCAACCTGAACATGGCCTTATTTCCACGTTTTCACCAAAACTTCACTCAACTTTTCATCATAGCCATCAAAGATATTGAAAAAGGGTAACATACCCACCTTTTCAAGCAGGTTCTCAACCTCTGTGGACATCTCCTACCTCTTGCTAGGTTCATTTCTCACTAAGTCACCCCCCATGCTTCTAAACATGTTCTTCTTTCTATTTTTCAAATAGCTACCTTCCCTGATCTTATCGTCCCACTTCCAGAAAACAAAAAGATCTAGCCTGCCCCTGTGAGGATTAGAAAGGAGATTTTGCATGAGTTCTAGAATCATGAAAAAGAGATATCACGAGTTTGAATAATTAATGCCTCATCATTTGTAGGAGTATTATTAGTTATACCTTCCCTTTTCACGATTTCAATAAATTTGGCTTGCATCTTATTACAATCCTCTACCACCTTAAGACCCCTTACGTTCACCCCTAAATTGGCCATAAAATCAGCTAGAGAGTTTCCTTCATGATACACATGATGAAAGGATATGACTTCAAAAGAGGATAATAAAAGCTTAGTTTTATTTATGAAGTCATCGACAAAAATAGAAGGTTGAGATTTTCCTTTCAAACATGATATGATATATAAAGAGTCTCCTTCCACTTCAAGTAAAAACATTACTTCTAAATAGTTTCTGATATAAATGTATTACTTATTGGATATTTCCTACAAAAAAACCTTTCTCACCCATGTTATCTAAATTCCAATGTCCAAACAGAGCTAAACCGTTATGTTAAAAACAAACAAACAGTTAGCATACTATGAAATCATACTACTAAACTAAACTTTCACAAAAAAGAAGAATACCCTTAAAAAAATAGGCTTATGTTCTCAATATGGGCTATATTTCCATTTTGCAGTGTGTGTATTTAATCTTTGCAATGGATTTGTATTTGCATTTGTGTTTGTTTGCACATATCGAATTGTTACAATTGAAATCATGTGGGTTTCAAGCACCAAAATTTATAACGCAATTATTTTTTCATTTGAATTTAAAATGCAAACTGCATGTAATTATCCCAAACCATCCAAAATAGACCTCATTTGGAAAACACACATTTAAATACACAATAAAAATGAAATATATACAATCACAGTAAAATGAAGAGAGGCATATAAAAAATGCTACTTTTCCCAAAGGTACATACATTAAATTGCAACCACTTGCAAAGGATTTTTTGGACATATCCAATTTAAAAGCTGTGTAACTACCTATCCTTACTTCCATATATTCATGCCCCATATTCCTAGTCTAGCATATAAACTCTTCGGATCCAAATTATCTGCTAAAAGGTAGTCACTTGTAGCAACTATAAATATGTGACACACAAAAAAATGAATGCAAATTATTTGTCTAAAAATTTTCTTGACTTACTTCTTCAATTCTTGCAATTTGGAGACTACTTTAAGGAACTTCTCCTGCTTGACCTCAGGCCCCGAATGAACAAACACTTTCTACCTAAATCTTAAGGTTTAGACAGAAGGAACTAGTTTTGGGAAATTTCAAGACATTTGTTAAGAAGACCTAGAGGAGCTAGGTCCTCATCCTCAGCCAACTGGAGCCAAGTCTCACCACCAGTTTGTGAACTTTCACCACCCATGGAAATATTTTAAATATATGATGTAATATGACAAATTTAGATAGATACTTTTAATGGCATTTAGTATGTTCTGCAGGGTTATATTCTTGTTTTGTATTGTTATTGTTATGTTCTCCTTTCTCATACATTTAAGATCATTGTGTTGCGAAGCTACTGTTGCTTCAGAGCCCTGACGATGTTTTATTGTGTTCTTATTCTAGGTTGACTATGGTGAGCATCACTTGGACTTGCAAGCATTGGAATAATTAATGGGTAGTCACCAAGTATTGCCATTTTTGACTGGGTCAAATTTAGTTTCAATAAGTATGTGAATTCTAGGCAGAATCCACTCATTATTGAGTAGAGCATTACTTGACTGTTACTCATCAATGGGGTATTTAGGTAAACTTGCCATGGCTATAAGTATGACATTTACCAATTGAATATGTTCAAGTTGGTCCACCTCAGGCTAGAGAGGTTCACATAAATATCAAGTATGTTGCACTCTCCAACACTGATGTTCCTTATATGATTCTTCCTTTTAAATTAAAAAAAACAAAAAAGAAATTTTGTAGCTGTAATTTAATTTGATTTCGACACTGTTGTAAAAGAAAATTTTCTGCCTAAAGGTAAAAAACACTAACGATTCATAATGGTGCAAGGTCCAATAATGGAGATAGTAGGTGAAAAGACATTCACCAGTTAAAAACCCTATTTATAATGATATATTAATTTAATACAACATGATCGTGTTGTATTGTATTATTATTATTTAAACATGGAAGCATGTTATGTTGAATAAGACAGTTTTAAAATTAGTCAATATTATCTTATTCATTGATAGAACTTAAAATATACATTAATTTATATACAAGTGTACAAATATCAAATCTATGTAGTCAACTATTCATTAAGTAATATTTACATTTTATGTACATCATATCTATTACAGTCACTTCAACAAGTCATTTCTGAAGACTTTGTAAACTAAATCTCAAATATAATGCACTCTTTTTTATATAAGAGTCTTCAATCCCTAGTAACCACCTGCATAACAATAAATGAAATTATGGTCAGGCTCACCTTTCATAGTGTTTAAAAACTCAGTACCATATGAACAATAAATTGTGTAACCAACTACATAAAATAATAAAAATCACCAACTAAAATATTATCCATTGGATTAAATCCCAATAAATCTCAACCATTCAATTGAACTATCATATTGAATCCATGTCAACTAACATCAACCAATCAGAATTTAGGATGATAGAATAAAAGCTGAAGGACCAATTACAATTCCAATGGTTCCTGCAGTTTCATCTCTCACAGTTGAAGAAGTGACGAGCAGTTGAGTTCAGGTAAGACACTTATGAAATACAAACTATTTCAGAATTCAAGCCCTCTATTCATTTTTTCAGTGTTGTATATTCCAGCAGTGTTGTATATGTCAGTAGAGTTGTATAGTCCAGTAGTGTATTATGCTAAGTAATGACTATACATTAGAATCAGATATGTAGGAAAAATGAACAATATAGTAAATTCTGAAGTTCATATTATGCTCAGAAAATTCTGAAATACAATAAACAACACAGCTTGGAATGTACAACACTACTGGAATATACAACACTGCTGGAATATGAGCACATCAGTGTTCTATAGTCCAACTGTGTTGTATATTGCATTTCTGAATTCACTATATTGTTCATTTTTTCCATATATCTCATTCTCTAGTGTATAGTCATCACTGTTATATTAGCATAAGTTTAATTGTATACATCAAAAGTTGGAAAATATTTTGATTACATGTGCAAAATTTATATTGAAAACATAATTTTACATTTTTTTAGTGTTGTATATTCCAATAGTGTTGTATAATGCCAACAAAGTTATATAGTCCAGAAGTGTTTTATGATAAGTAATGACTATACATTAGAATGAGATATATAGGAAAAATGAACAATATAGTAAATTCTGAAGTTCATATTATGCTAAGTAAATTCTGAAATATTTACAACACAACTGGAATGTACAACACTACTGGAATATACAACACTACTGGAATATGTGCACATCAGTGTTGTATAGTCCAACAATGTTGTATATTTCATTTATGAATTCACTATAATGTTCATTTTTTCCATATATCTCATTCTCTAGTGTATAGTCATCATTGTTATATTAGCATAAGTTTAATTGTATACATAAAAAGTGGGAAAGTAATCTGATCAAAGGTGAAAAAATTATATTGAAAACATAACTTTAAAAACTACATACCAACGAATACAATAGAGAATGGTATATCAAGAAAAAATGAACAATATAGTGAATTCTGAAATGCAATATACAACATTGTTGTGCTCATTTACTCAGATATAGATTGTCTATAGAAGCACTTTCACTATTCAACATATTCCATACAAGTTTCATTGTCATAATAGAAACTACAAGTCAATTAATTGGTAAAAATGAAACAGAATCATTCATATTCCAGCAATGTTGTATATAAATAAAAAAATATTGTTGTTTCATAAAAGATATTTTTTCATATATTTACAGTTTCTTTTCCAACAATCATCGTTCATTCAACAATTAGAATTGAGTTGATAACCATGTACTTTTATTCTGTATTTCATGTTGTGAATCATGTATTTCATCTAAACCATGAGAAAAGGTGTTATTGCTAGAAGGTCAAGGAGGCCCAAAGTGAGAGGTGTACAATTATCACATAATGTCAGTGATGAAGAGGATAATTCAGCACCAACTGGTAATGAACCAAAATGTAGAAACCCACCCAATGTCTTAGTTCAAAGAACATCTGCAACAAAGAAGCTTAGTGTCATCCGAGGTTGGACAAAAAAAGATATGGAAAAGACAATATTTGATGTTGAGTTTAATGGGTTCTCCTTTAGATCAGCAATAAAGAAGTATTCCATTCCACTCACATCATTACACTATTGGCTAAATGGTCTCACCCACACAAAGAGGAGGGGTCCTCCAACAGTTCTAATTCAAAAAGAAGAGGAAATTGTTGAATGGTGCAAAGAAATGGCTGTTATGGGTCATGGCTTGGAGTTAATGTAGCTAAAGGCAAATGTTGGTCAAATTTGTGAAACAAGACAAAACCCCTTCAGAGATGGGTTTCCTAGTAAATCATGGTGGGCTAGATTCAAAAAACATCATCCAGACCTTGCAATCTGAACAACTGAGGGACTTGATAGGGATAGAGCTTTAAACTTGCACCCTACAATAGTAACCAAATTTTATGATAATTTGGCCAAATGTTATGGAACCTATGCATATGGCACTCATAAAATCTGGAATTGTGATGAGACTGGTTTGCAGGCTGGGAGAAATTGTGGAGTGCGTGTAATTGCTAAGAGGGGAAGTCAAAATGTCCCAAAGGTAATACCAAAGAGCAGGGAGTGGATCACTATATTGTGTTGTGTCAATGCAGCAGGTTTTTCAATCCCAGGATTTTATTTGTTTAAGGGAAAGAGAATGGTAAAGAATTACATTAAAAATTGTGAACCTGGAGCATGTATGGCTGCACATCCAAATGCATGGATGACAAAGGAATTGTTTTTAAATTGGCTATGTCATTTTGCACATTCAGTACTAGGAGGTGTTTCTCCAAATAATAGACATCTATTGATATTTGATGGCCACATAAGCCATGTAGCATTACAAACTATGGAGGAGGCCAACAAATTAGGCATTGATTTGATAACACTGCCACCACATACTAGTCATAAGATGTAACCTCTTGACGTGAGTGTGTTTAGCCCTTTTAGAGCTGAGAGGTCCAAATGGATGGCAGTGAATAAATGTGTAGATGTGAAAAGGAATGACATTGTTGAGCTTGCAAGTAGATCCTTAAAAAAGGCACTAACACCATCTAACATCATTGCAGGTTTCAAAAGAACTAGTATTTGGCCAATAAATTATGATGCTCTCGTAAATGACATGGCATGCAACTAGGAATTTGACATGCAAGGTGAGGAAGATGTTGATGTTTTCACAAACATTTTGAGCCTATCTCAAGGAATAAATCCATAATTAAATAATAGTGAAGAGGTGGTACCTGAAACTCAATTCATGCAAAATGTTGACTCAAGAGATGATATGGAAGTAGTTGCAACACATGGAGTGGAGCTAAATGGTGCTCTTGGAAACCAAAGTAACATCATCAACAATAATGAAGGGTCTACAAATTTTCTAAGTAACAATGATATGTCCTTGCCAAGTCAAGTTAACCCACCACAATGGTTAGAGGATGCCATGAAAAATATGGGTTACAAGCTACCTTCCAACACAAAAGATCGAAGCTTAAATCTACCTTCCTTTCCTGAAGGATTGGAAAAACAAGCAATAATTCATTACTATGCAGATGTTGGAGATGAGGATGAATAAGACGAAGTCAAATTTGAAGAGGATGCTCAGGAAAATGAAATAAACTTAGAAGTTTAGCAACATGAACCTCAAGTCCCTGAAGAGATTCAAATCCAAGATGGACATGGTAAGTTACTTTCTCAATTTCTACGACTTCCAAGGGAGATCATAAACAAAAAGAGAGTTGAAGATTTAGATGGTTCTATTAGGCTGAGTAGGCATTCACAGATTTTGACTGCACCTGAATACATGGAGTTATTGGTTGATGCGGAAAGAAAGAAGGAAGGAGTTACAAGAAAAACTAAAGTTAAGGAAAAAAGAATTGGCACAAGAAAAAAAGGTTGCTAGACTTGCAGCAAAAGAAAAAAAATTACAGGAGAAGCTTGAAAGAGAAAGGGAGAAGCAGGTTAAGGAGCAAAAAAAATAGATTGAGAAGGCACAGAAGCAACAAAGGAAAGAGACAAGAGAAGAGGGAGATGGAACTTGCAAATCAATTAAGGGAATACGAAAAGAGGATGCATGTAAGTTCTGCAATTGATCATGAAAATCGAAGGATTTTTCAAGATATGTTAAATATTCAAATTCCAGGTTATGCTCAAATTGGAACACCTCCATCACTTATGAATAACTCTTGTACAGTTCCATCTTGGTATGTATCACCTCATTTACTTCGTACAAGTTCAAGCAGTCCTAATAGTTCATTTCCAATGCCACCATGGATGCAAGCTTCAACAGGGCAACCAACTCCTTTGTCAACAACAGGGGAAAATCCCTTATCAATGGACAACCAAATCATTTTTCAGTAGGGAGACTAGATCCTTTATCAGTTGGGAAACCAAATGCTCTGTTAAAAGGGGTTCTAAATCCCTTTTCAGCTGGGCAATTAAACTTTGTATCGGCAGGAAAAGAAAATCCAACAACAATATTGAAAGAGGGAAATATTACTTATACTACCTAAGATATTGAGCATGTGCTCATAAACAATGTTTATTACCCCATATGATGATCGTAGTAATTTTGTTGGAGATACCATTTTGCTAGATGTATTCGCTAGAGTCTTCCTATGTAGTCTCTAAAGTTATGTTTGCAATATAAATTTTGCGTATGTAATCAGAATACTTTCCATCTTTTTATGTATACAATTAAACTTATGTTAATATAACAGTATGATGATGCTCTACATTTTACACCCATTTTTCTATTTTTACCAATCTTTTGGGCTTGTCATTAGATGCAACAAAACAACATAATATGATACCATTTTGCATTGCATTACATAAGATGGAAAAGGAACAGTTTGCATTGCATAATATCTTATAGAGAATGAAATAGTTTGCATTGTGTAGATGTAAAACATGGAAAAGGAAAAAATAAATTTCTTCAGTAGAGGAAAACATTGAATGGCAAACAACAAACTTCCAATAATAGTAAAGTGTTTAAAAACACTGAAGGATCATCACCTGAGTGAGAAGCTTCTCACCTTCTTTGCATCTACCTTTATCTTCTCTCCACCCTATTGAACTCCTAAAAATGCTCAAAGTGCGGACAGTGAAATAAAATGTTTTTTTAGTAAACAAATTTTCCCACTTCTAGTAACCTTTCTAATGAAAATAGTTTTGTACTGCAAACCCACCACCAAATCACTCCCATCCTTCTTCCCAACACACACTCAACCTCTCAAAAATTGCAGCAAGTACATCCAAAACAAAAAAATAAACTAAATGATAGGATTTAACTTCCTAAATTAAATGATAGGATCATAAAGAAATATATCCTATGAATAAATAAACTACACACTGAAATTTGTGTTGCAAGTGTTGATACGAGCATATTACAAAAATGAAATTCTAAGTAGTTGGGTTCCTTCACAAAGAATGATCTTTTTGTTTTCTCTTTAATTCAAAGTTTACTAATAATCTTAAAAAGTGTGGCTTAGCAACAACAGTGAGAGGCTGAAAAACACCCTAAAAATCATTTCCAATATACCCCAACAAATATAGAAGCTTTAATAAATAATAGGTCACCTCCATTAGAAATCTTTTTTTTTATGGAGAAGAGAAACATTGAAGATGTGCTAAAAATGATATGCCTAGGTTTCAAATCATGCATTTGTTGGGTAAAAATTCACTCTAAAAAAACACCTCCAAAATTGCAGGTCAAAAGTAATAAAACCATGAATAATTTCATGTTAGCATTGAAATGTCCCAAACAAGAAAAACACAAGATATCCAGGAACTTAAATACCATACAGGAGTAACTTGCAGGATCGTGCAGAGAATAAAGCAATGGATTTTCACACAAATGCTTAAAAATGATTCAAACCAACAATTTCACACAAAATAAATCAATAACTCATAGATTATGGGAAAGAATAACACATAGATTTGTAAATTATGGAAAATGAAAAAATGAATTTCTTCAGTTGAATGGAAAACAACAAACTCCACATAATAGTGCAGTGTTTAAAAAAACTGAAGGATCATTGCTTGCATGAGAAGCTTCTCACCTTTACAGGTCTGAGAAATTGTAGTGTAGAGACCGAGCCATCACCTTTTGGGTAGAAACCAAGCCATCAACAAAGAAAATGCAGTGCAGGTTTGATAAAATAGAGAGCCACCACCAAGCAAAAATTTACTCACAACTGGTCTTTGAAAAAACTTCTGGCAGTCCCCATAGCTCTAGCATTGAAGGCGCTCTGTATCAACCATTAAAACATGCAAATAAATCTCTGCAACATACAGGTCCAAGATTTGGTGGTGGTGAGGTTTAATTACTGGGGTAGTTTCTTTTATTAACAGCCGTAGCATGTTCTACATTTTGCACTGAAAACACTCACCAACTGGTCCTAGTCAAAATTGTCACCTTTTTTTACAGCTGAAATTTAAAACTTGCTCCAACACGTGGCATAATGGACTAGTCTTGAACATTCCAATTGAATTTTTTAAGTCAAAAACATGGAGAAGAATATTGTGGTGAACTTTTCACTAGTCCACTTGGTAGTGACGTGGCTCAATTATGTTGCAAAGTTAGGGTGCACCACAACTTTCACTACATGGGTACATCAACATTCAATCAGTACACTATTGTACATGATGTCAGTGTTGTAAAAGTGGTCCCACAAGCTCCTTTAGAGAATATTTGCTTACTTGATCTTAGTATTTGCATAGCTATATTTTTGTATGCATGGCGACTTAGATTATTTTCCCTTAGGCCCAATCTTAAGTTGAAAAAACATGTTCAAAACTGGCAGAATCTGCTGCTTGTTTTGCTTAGAAAGTAAATATTATTACTACATATAGAGTTTTGAAAGGTTAATCAGGTATTTTGTTTATAAGGTAGCAAACAAAAAATATTTACATGTTAATAAGATCAAAATCTCCGAATCTACTGAATCTCAGAAGTGGCAGCAAGTTATGTGAAAACATTATAGTACTAAAACTAACACACCCAGAGGATAGATGGAACTTTTGACTGCGAAGTTGATGCCATATTTAAGGCACATTGTTTCATTTGTGTCTAGCATCCTTTGATTGCAACCAATTAAACATTCCCCTATTTAAAACAGATCACGAAACCTAAACAAACCCACTTCGAATTTATTCTAAATGTATTTACTTTGCATATACTTTAAAACATACTTGAATTTTGTATTTCATGTGGTTCTGCTCTTCCAGCTTTTATAACAGAATCATTTCCTTCTTGTAAAAAAACATAATGCACAATTCCATTTCTTAACAATCATTTTGTATTTAATTACCTCTGTTTGGGATAGATTTCCTGTGTCTACTTCATGCTTTATAAGAAAACATGAATTTTTTTTTTCAATTTTTTTACTGCAACAATTCGCCTGCAACATTTTAAATCCAATAAAAAACATAAATTAATACCAAATGCAGAAAACCCCAAATAAGTACCTAACCTACATTCCCAACCCCAACTGTCCCAATCACGGCATAATCTTGCTCCTCTCAGAGTGACCACTAGTTATAAATATGATTACTCATGAACTTAGTAACAACTATGAGGTTCTCATAATAGAAATGTTCAATGCTTACCCACTATTATGTTAAATATTCAGTATTGGCGTTAAATATTTTTGTTGTAAAAAAGGATCATCCTTTATAACATTTAATGTATTTATGATATTATTAAATGGAATCTCGAGTCTTTACCTCTTATTATTCTAAGTATGTCAATTCCTATTCATTCATTTTGTTGATGGGCCACAAAGTGTGGTCTAAAACATCAATTCAAAAATCTCTTGAATTATTTTTGAAACATTTTTAGTGGAAACTTGAAAACCCTTACATTGTAATTTACGGCTAGAATATGAAAAATTACGAAGTCCACAAACCATCACTTGATTATAGGTGCTATCAACAATGATATTCTCCTTGTGATTAGTAGTATCACCAGGTAGTGATTTCGAGCTATCGATTATGTCATGGTGAATTTATCTAAAAATTTATTTGATTCATCCGATAAATCAGTCCTCTAAAAAACATTAGGATTGCCTACTTCCTCGATCTATCTACGGTACATCAAAGTTGCCATAGAAACTAGTACATATGCCATTATCTGGCATTTTATGTGGAGCTCATTGTCCTTTACTACTCAATGTTGTTATGGATGGTGTGGCAACATATAGTCGAGCTACTAGGAAGTTTGATAATTTTCATAAGAAATCACAGGGAGGACTCCATGACTACATTTCTAACATAATTCACCTTCAAAGAGTCTCTGATGATTAGCAACGAAGACATTTCAGTGAATAAGTTGGGGGGACAGAGTATCAAGTTGGCTCAGTAATCAATTATTGAACTCTACCATATGTGAATGCTTGTGGCCGTCTAAAAAATTAGAGGATATACAACATTTTCGAGTGAAAAGCCAATTACGTGCATAAATTAGCACTATCGAAAACATCCAAAATTTGAATTTGGTTAAACTTGTAGGATTTTGTGCAGAGGGATCTAGAAGGTTATTGTTTTACGAGTACCTGCCCAATGGCTCTGTTAATTCCTTCTTAACCAACGGTAACTCCAAAAATGGAAAAGATAGGTGACTAGATTGAAATGCCCAGGAGTTTACCATAACCGAGAGCTTTATTTCACTGCAAAGTTTATCTGCACGAAGAATGCATGGGATTGCATCAGTCCATTGTGACATTAAGCCTGAAAACATTCTACTCGATAAGCGATTACTCTCCAGGAGAATTGGATTTGTGGAGCTGAGTAGAAGCTAGTTGGCTATAAATTTCAGTTGCATTCAAGATGACGACAATGTTAGGCTTCAAGTATGGCCCAAGTTCTCCTAGATGCTGGAAGGAAATGATTATGAGCTACACACACCTCAGAATCCTGAGCACTCTACTCAAGCTCATGCCGCTCCACGTAAAAAATGGTCCTTTTGAACTATAATAGTACCATGCGATACAACTAAGGTCAATTAATCTCATCAATTATACTTATGACACTTAACAACATGAGTTATATGTCCTTGATATCCAAGTCACATTTCTACGTCTTTTTACTCTTCGCTACAGGGGTTATGACTAGATAGATATACCAATTACTAGCAGCAATCTTATAGCTATTAACCCTCAATACCCTTTAGTATTTTCTAAACTCATGTAGCCTAAACTCAAGCACCCAAAAATTCTAGCTTTCAGGCCTCAACCTCTGACCCACAAAAAAAATAAAAAGAAGGAAAAATAAAAAAGAGTAGTCATATTTAATGTTAAAAATATAATAATGTGGCCTTACATGATTCAATAATAAAAGTGGCACATCGTAATGGCATTAACATGGTTTAAATAAGAGGCTAGAAGAAAACTTAATAATTGTATAATCCCACTATGAGTAGACATCAAATAGCTTTAACTAATGCAAAAGAAAGGAAAAGAAATGGATGTTCACGCAAATATTAGATTAATTATGTGGAAAGAAAAAGGAATATGGACCTTTCAATTCTTTCAAGGCTCAGGGAAAGAGATGAGAAACTCATGACCAGACAGCATGGTCCCTAAGAGGTAGTTGAGTGCAACCACAGTAGTGAACAAGTTCATATGCAACCAAGTATCCATGCATTAAGTTCAGAAAGATGTTATTCGAATGTCATAGAAAGAGAAAATATGTTGACATAAATAAAATTTGGGGGACACATCTGAGGATCTTATGGATACGGTGTAAATTTTTTTATTTATTCAACTAGAAGGCTCTTTTCATACGAGTAGATAATTTATTTTGCCTAAAAGAGAAAATACCATGAATAAATATAAGGCCGCTGACAAGATGCTAAGAATCTTGAGGAGAAAAAAAAACCCTACAACATAGGCATCCACCTCGGGCAATCATGGTTTTTGTCTTGACGTAGTTATGATGTCAAAATGTATCTGCACTTTTGTTGTTTATAATCTGAAGTTGGGCTTCCACACTAGCAATCCGTGTCCCCTAACGCATTCAACAAATTCATAATTTCTGAGACTATATTTATGTACCCATCTGACACATCGGGGTGATAGTCAATTTCATTATCCAAAGAAAACAAACAAAGCTTTCATTGTAATATGGCTGGCGTGGGAAAATTAGAGAAATATTGCACATGAGGTATGGTCCCCTTCAGTAGACGATTGACGAATAATGAAAAATATATATTATTCGGAAGTCTCATTTGGATTATATTTGACTAGGGACCCACAATGCCACCTAATCAAAATCAATGAACATACCAGGCTAGAGTAATCTCTTTAGAAACGCGTTGGGTATTGGTGGACAAACATTAGGTTGCAAATAAACATGGATGTCAAAGAGTAGTGATGTTTTCTTTATTAGATTATGCTCTGGTTCGCATGTTTTATGCATTCAAGATTTACAGGATGCCCTGTCTAAATGAATATAGGTACATGAGACCAAAATCTCTATGACGCCTAGAAGGAACCTAATAAGCCAAAGATACACCTCAAATTCTCGTCAACAAATATGGAAATAATTATGCAATTTGAAATATTCTTAGTACTAAGCATGTATTAATAAATAAAATAGTAAGAAAGAGTCAAAAGTATTTCAATTAACAAGTATTACTGATGCTTTATTTTATAATAAACAATTTATTTTCAATCAAATCTATTTATTACTTAATTTTTTAATCGATTATTATTAAATAAATATTATAAATTTAAGGGAAAATAGTATACATTATTTTAAAAGATTTGTTTAAGTTTCTAAAATTAACATATGTAAGGGTTTGTAATAGATAGACTATTATAATATAATTTACTTCCAATATCAATTATACATGATCATAATAATTCATTCAAGCTTGAAATGATTGATAAACAATAATTAACTTGCTCAAAACATGAGAGAAGAGATAAACTTAGTTTTCCAAGATGATTAAGGAATGATAAGGGTGAAGATTTGGAGCTTTGGATATAGCACTTTTACGGTTATGGAACTAGAAACTAAGAACAGTGTGGATTGGAGAATTTCTACGGTCTAACACTATACAGGATTGTGTATCTGTTTTGGAGCCTGAGCCAGTTTGGATCTGAAACTTCAGGTGTGCTTCAATTTCCTAGAAATGTATTATTGATGTACGTTTTTCTTTCTCAAATAGCTTCAGGATGACTTGTAATGTCTTAAAATAAATGTAGACACCCTTACAACATGTAAAACCCTTCATCAGATAAATTAGCAAACCAAAGGAAAAATATATGTGTGTTTAAGGTTGGACTACCCTTGGTAGTCAGACTCTTATCTATTGAACCAATCCAAGTGTTTTAATATACATTCTCGTTGCATAAATCAAACCTCATGTAGTTTCTCCTAGGTGCGTAAAGTGTGTATAGCTAACCAGCCCCCTAAAGGTTCCCTCATGTCTCTTAACACTAATATATTGGGATAATTGTGTATTATAGAATGTACCCAACATGGTAATAGTGACATGTGGTGTGCCTCATATATGTGACCTAACCCTTTTATTGATTGAAATGATTATGCAATGCTTGGAGTGACTTTTCTCTTGTTAAGACATGACTCTATGATCTTTTGCATGTCTTGGAAATGGATGAAGCTACAATCTTTGACCTGGTTGAGTGCTTCAGACTTATATTAGAGTGGACTACTCTAGATGATGTGAAACTGATTTAGAAAGAGTTAGGAACCCTTTGAGTTCTCTTGGAATGATATTTGTAATAATATCTTATGATAATGTTAGGTGATTTATAAAGTGATAATGAATTGTCTATATAGTCTTCTATAAGTGATATATGTTAATAAATCCAACCCTAGGAAGATGAAATGAGCCAAATAATGATTTAAAATTGAAAAAAAGTCGGTGATTATGAAGGGGCAAGATAGTATAGGTCCGCCAAGACTAGACCCCACATCCCGACCCTTCTGTACATTCTCAAAATGGAGAGAGAGACACCAAAATTGAAAGATTTGTCATAATTTATGTTTCTTTGATTAAATAATATTCCTATAATTGACAACTTAGCATAGTGTAAAGATAAGAAAGTTGTAGAATAGCTACACAGATAAAGAGATTGGATTCCCAATGTGAGCATTTGTCTTAGCAAGGATACATGGTAAAACTTGGCATTGCACAAGGACAAGTTGCCAAACTTTAGTGTTTACATATATACATTTGGTATATTTATCATTTTAGCTTTATTATGTAAATCTTTTATAGTATATTTCCTCAACCCCCTCCGTCGTTAGGGATTCCTTCCCCTTTAGAACTCCCAGTTCTCTCTCGATGATGTATAGTAGGTACTTAAGGGATACCTATCTAAAGTATCTGCCTCCCTATTAACCCCCTCAATAAAGGAAAAGTTTTTTAAGGCAGAGCCTAAATGTCCCTCCCCTTACTATACATAATAGGTTGTTGCAAGAGTTCCTAAAGGCCATTTTTCATAGGAGTGCTTGATTATATATATTTCTCTCAGCCTTAAGAATATCATATAAATAGTCTTATACATGCTCATCCTTCTACTCCTTCCCATGCCCCTCCCCTTTATATATATCGGATATGATCCCAATTATATGTAGTCTCCCCCTCCCTCTGATTACACACACACACACACACACACACACACACACACACACACACACACACACACACACACACACACACACACACACACACACACACACACAGAAGACCTTACAATCACTCTTCTCTAGCTGCACATCTAGAACCATCCATCTCAACACATCTCCACTCAACTATAGTCAAAGTGGAGCTTGAGGAACACATACAAAGTAAAAATTGATTATGTATGGATAGTTGGGAATTTAGGCTAGTAACTCAACCCACATAATGGTGGTTATATGATATAGACTATGCATAGTCAACACTCCATTGAAAAAGGTTGACTATTACAAAATCTATGTTATGTGCTTGAGTGCTCATTCTCCTCTAGGGCAATGATTTGGGTTGAAAATGCTGATGAACTATTGTATTGATATATGTTGTACTTGACTGATTTCAATTCATCTCCTAACATGCACCGTAGATACACTTGGTTGGCTTATATCCACATAACATCTAACCTTTGACCATTTCTATAATCTTATCCTTTATAATCCTAGTGTAATACTTGACTTGTAAAGCAAATGGTGATGAATATACATGCTATTATTAATCAATGGGACTTGACTAGGTGGTCTATTTTCCTTTGTCAATATATCAAATAGTCTTCATTTCAAGTTTTTTAGTTACCTTCCAACTGTTCCCTCACTAATAGTCTATGAAGAAGACTACTCCCTAAAAATTTCAGTCTTGATGTTGGGGATCCTTTCCATTTGCTATCATAACCTAAAAGGAATAACATAGGCAAAAAAAAACTCGAATTTTTTTTTAAACCTCTAAGAAATTAATCTCCTCTTTAGAAATATGATAGAAAAAAGACTGAAATTTTTAGAGCTGAAATGGAGAGTTCCTTAGAAATATACATGAACTGTTACTAAACAAACCATTACATGGAATCATGAATTGAATTTAATCGCCAAGGACAAGGGATTCGAAAATCATCTATGGGATATTGGTTTTAGCCACGTGGTCTACCAACGTGATTTTTGAGTTGTATATGTCAACTGGATGTTTATTTTTGTAACCTCCATATTTTCAATTAATAAATGATGTGTTCCAATAAAAAAATAGTCACTATGATCTATCACTAATAAAGGGATTGAGTCAAATTTTTATGTTCATTATACCAATTATTATGTTAATCCAATTATTAAATAATAAATTTTAAATTGATTTTCTAGAAACAAAAATAAAGGAATTTCGGGAAAATAATGCAAATCGAAATAAAATAAGACCAAAATTGATTTGTAAATTATAGTGATTTTCTTTAATTTTAATAATTTATGTATGCATGTGTTAGGATAGGATATCAGTTGCATGGGTGAAGAAATTGTTATGTTTCCTATATTTATATGAAGAATCATAATATTTTTAAAAGAGGGTTTTGAGAATGAGCTTGCTAAATCTTCAACAATTATTAGAGAATCACAGCAGAGAAAGCTAAGTCCAACATTGATGAGATCATCTGGAGATAAAATTTTATTGAAATGGAGGCAAATGAAGAACACTTAACTTCTCAAAATTTGATGCAAGTATGAATTATTTTTATTTTAATTTTTACACTGAAAGGCATTTCCAAAAATAGAATTGTAGGGCTTCTTTTTTACAATTGTTAGAGAAGTGAGGCCGCCGTCAATAAGCTAAAAAAATTACATGGTGAGAAACAAGATTTTAAGGAATCTAAGAAAGCTTTCAAGGGCACAAAGAAATGCATCAAGTCTACTGATCTATAAAATTTCTACTCTTTTGTGCAGGTTTCATTTTGTGTTTGAGTAAGAATGTGGTCTGCATAAGGATTTGATCCCAAGATCTAGCATCTTTTTCGACGTGTCCAACAGTATACATTGGAAAATACTGTTGGAGGTTTGTGATCTAAATCATTTCTTTGAATTGTGTTTTGTTGTGTGCACTATTTTGAAGAAGTGGAAGAATATTTTCTTTATGATCACGATGATGGACTCGTTATTCCATGAAATGAGATTGTATTTGAATGCATTATCTACCTATTTAACAGTAATTGTCCCACTACACTAAAGCCTCCAAATTTTAAGGATTTGTAGACAACATTGTATTATAAAAATGAATTACATTTTTCATCAAAAGTTGTAATGTTATTTGAGAAAGATTCCATCCGGATGTTGTTTGGACCTATGATTATATGAAGGTTAACGGATTTGCAAACATCATAATGTGTACATTTTGCATGTAAGAAAATGAAAGCATAAACTAGAAAACCATGGATGCAACACTAAATCTCTCTACTCTAACTCTTAAAAGCAAAAACTCAAATTGAGCTAAAAGAAAGGGAATATGAAGATATACTTGCAACTTACCAAGAAGATGATCCTTCCTTTGATGTCTTGTATTTTCTCAAGATGATGAATGGATGTCCGTTTCTTTAAATGTGGAGTTTTTGCATGGATTTCGGCAGCACCTCCCCTTGAGAGTTTAATGTTGGAAAATGGATTATGGTTTGAGATGGTTGATTTTCAAGAGATTGGTGCGTTCCTCCAATGGATTCCCTGAATTCTATTTGTATATAGGATTTTACCTTGATTTATATTTAATGGGTGGAGTATTCAATGGCTAGGATGAAGCCATGTTGGATCTGGATCAAGGGTGTAGAATGCATGTGAGGATGGAGGATTCTAGAGTTTTCTCCATTGATGGAAGGTGGTAGAATAGGAAGGTTCTAGATATAGAGGAATCCATATTTTATTATATTATGTTAATTATGATTAAATAAGAGATTAGATGGAGGCTTTGTAGGATAGGTTAGGAGTGTAGATGTACTTAGGTAGCTAGGAATATAAATTCCTAAAATATGAGATGATATGATTAGATTGTTGATTAGGAAAATTGATCATGATGAAGGGATATTTTGGGATGTTATAAGGTTGGATGTGATGAATGGACCATTAATAAAGGGAATTATTTTAGGTGTATAATTTTTCCCCTCTTTAAAAGGTTTTTGCAAAGCTATGACTTTTGAAATAAGATAGAAGACAAAGTAAAATTAGTAAGGGTGATGCCCCATTGAGGAGTCATGCATGGCGGAATGAGATGCATGATCACTCGAAAGGGATGAGATCATGTTAGTATACTAGATGAGATGTGAGTAGAGAGAAATATTGGATAGTTAATGATATGGTTGGGAGGATTGCATGCATTGAGAAATAATCAATTGATTAATAGATTGATAAGTGAATATAATGATAACGCTAAAGGAAACAATATACGTGAGGAGAAAAGTTTGAAGGATTTGATTGATGGATGGATTCGTTGATCAATTTATAGATTGATAATTCCCATTGAAATTATGTAAGCGAGGGAGTAGTATTGATAAAGTTATGACCCTATACGCGCCGTAGTCAATGCTATATGAGAGGGGGAAGTTGTAAATTTTTGATTGATAGATATATTTTTTTATTGATAGGTTGATTGATTGATAGAAAGATAGATTTATTTATTGATTGATGGATGCCCTAAGAAATGATGTATGCAAGGGAGAAATATTGATAAAATTTTGACCATGGATATGCCCCAATCAATGATATATGAAAGGGGGAGAGGTTGTAAACTTTAGATGGATTGATTTATTGCATATAATATTGGATAGATTGTTTGGATGATTAATTTTGATTGAATCAATCATTGCTGAAAAGGATGCAAGCATGATTTAGGAGCTAACTAGCATGGGAGGATGACTTTTTTATGAGGACGTGACAAAAGATTAATGATTGAGGGATAGAGAGAATGAGAGATGATGGGGTAAGAGGATGATCCTCTTAGGTGGCGACGAGGGAGAGATGGTAGTTAGGATATATATGTAGTTAGGTTGGATGAATTATTTTTTATAGAGAGAGATGGTTTGCATAAATGAAGGGTGTTTGTTAGATTTTGGATAAATTAGTTACTTGATAATTTATGGTGGGGTATGATGGGATAGGGAGATGATTATGGGAGAAATTTTGCTACCATGTTGCATAAATTTCCCATTGTTTTCATCATTAGCAACCTTATTGTTTTGACATAGAGAAGGATGCACCATGATATGGAAATACCATGATGACATGATCTCTATATACCCATGACTTGAAAATGAAAATATACATAACCATCCTCATGTCATTGGACGGACTCAATGTGTGTGTATGTAAAACCATCCTCATATCCTCAGATAGATGTTGATGTAATAAAAATAATAAGATAAACAAGCAAGCAAAGAAAAAACACATACAAAAGCAAATGTGATTTCCCTTGTTTAATTAAAGATCTATATTTAGTGATCGATGATGAGATTGACTTATCTTCCCCAAGAAAGGATGCATGTGAGGGAAGTGATATCGGGAAAAAATGTATCCCAAGAAAATTTGAATTGATTGGTTTTTTAAGGATAAGGATTTTTAAATGGATGAAGGAAAGGACAAATGACATTGAATGTGTGGTTGTATTTTGATTTTTATAAAAAATAATGAATTTTGTGGTGTTTTATGATTTTTTTTATTCTTTGGATTTTTATGATTTTATAGGTTTTAGACAATGGGTGAAAATGATAAGGGAGGAAAGGGAGATAAATAGGATTTCATATAGGATGGATGGAAGTATATGGGGTAATATGGGTGAGGATAGGATGGAATAGGATAATATGGATTTGAGGGATGTAGGATGGGAAGTTAATATGCCCCCAAGTATAGGGTGGTTAAGATGTTATGGATGATATAGGATGGTTGAGGTTATCAGTGGATGGTGAACTTAATAGATGTTAGATAACATGAGGTCAATGTTTCCCCCAGTCACGATAATGATGGTGGAAAAGGATTGCAAGTTAGATTATATGAAAAATGGGGGTCATCAGCTACCCACATATGTTTAATCAGGGTGAAGCAGGAGGTGGGTATCATGGATGTTTATGATGGATGGTTTGAAATAAGATTAATGATGAACAAGAGATGAGTCGGAAGGAAGAAATTAGAAGATGATAGTTGGAATAAAATAGGAGTGTGACCAAGGTCTAAACAACACCAAGAAACATACTATTTTTATGTCTCGTTGAGATCTAGTGTGTGTGAATCATGATGATTAATTATTGCTTGTAGTGAAGACTTGATGGGAATTATGTGAAGACAAACTAGTTAATGTTTAGGAATGATTTATTCTAATAGGTGGATAGAAGGTGAACAAAAGGTAAAGTGAATTTGTGCATTTCTTTTCTGCTAGTCATACGTCCATAGCCCCGATAGAGATGCATTTGATTCTTGTCGCAGTATTTCTCTACTTCTAGTCAGGTGTCTATAGCCTCGATAGAGATACTGGGAACACCCCTAGAGAGAGTCTTATGATTGATTTTGATTTTTTTCTTTTTGATTTTATGATTTTTTATTCTATTCTCCTCAACACTCTCAAGGGGTTAAGAATTACGAGTGGCTTGATGGGGGAGTGGAAGTGAGTGTGGATATGACACCAGATAGTGTCAAAAAATATGCTTGTGGGTATTCTGTTATCCCGTAAAATTGACAAGGGCAATTTCGCGAGTAACCCAATGAAAATTTTGTTCTGGTCCCTCGTCAGCGACCCCTTTGCATTCGGAACATTGCAAAGTCCTTTCCCGAGAAATCTAGTTTTCCAAACTTAGCCTTTTTTTGGTATTTTTTGGTTGGGTGCACCTTTTGTCTGTGCAACACAGAGTAACTTTGTGCCCCCTTCATTTCCTTTAGTGCACCCTTCGAAGTGTCGACACACATTTTGGTGCGCCTCCCCATGATGCGCCTTTCTTGCATGTGCCAAGGTGCATGCACCTTCGTGTCAACAACATTTTTGTTGCACCGCATTTTTGTGTGCCAAAGGTGCACGTATTTCCGTGTTGACAGTATTTTTGCTGCGCCAAAGGCACACATAATCACGTGTTAACACACATTTTGGTGCACCAAAGGGCGCAAGGTTTGAAGTGTCGACAGGTGTTTTGATGCACCTCTTCAAAAAGTGGTTGGTGCATTTATTGCACCTTTGCCTATATATAGGTGCATCCGCCCTGTCACTTTCACAATTAAAAACACACGTGATAGATTTTATTCCTCTGCACCTGTCAACACGCCTGTCGTCCTCGTATCGCGTTCGTGGACCCTACTCTTGCCCAGAGGTTGCTGAATTTCAGTTTTTGAGGTATCCAAGAGGAACATATTTGCACGGTATTCCACCGGTGATCAAGATTTTGATGGTAACTTTGAACTTGGAGAGTAAACTGATGGCTAACTAAAATTCACCACGCGCGAAGGTAGGAATAGGTTTGGTATTAAGATGGAAGACCTAGCAGTGGAAAAGTAGAGAGAGGAAAGGTGGCTTAAGTATAATGAGGCGTGTGAGAGGGAAATAGAGAAGCAATGTTCTATTGCAGAAAGTATGGAGTTGATGAGAGAGATGGCTCGTGAAGGATTTCTAGCTCATGTAGAGGACATGGAGCTGAAGCATCAAGAACTCCCCCATCTTGGAAAGCATAACATAGATCACTTCTCGACCTCGCATAGAAGTACACCAGTAGAGACTACTTAGGCCATAGGTGTGCATCTTAATCCACTTGGTGACCTAGCCTTTGCACTTGGCTTTTCAGTATCTAGTACGATAAGTAATAAACAAGATAACTTGGGAAGTAGGAGAGTAGGAGTAAGTTAGGGATCAGGTATATCAATGGCAGGATAGACAACTTCAATATTATATGGAGGAGCATTCTTTAGCACGTCATCTGCATAGAATGTGAGCACTCAGAATGTTAGATTCACCTATGGAAGTGGAGCTACCTCATATACTATAGGGGTTCAATATAGTACTACTGTCGAAGTACAAGGGAGTACATCTACAGGTTCTACTCTAGCTACAGGTGGAGGATCAGGAGGTATAGGTGGTTCTAGTTCTAGTGGATCTGGTGGTTCTAGAGGTAGAGGGAACCCAGGGGGTTTTGGATCAGGTGGTCAAGGTCCGAAGTAACCACATAATATCTACATGGAGATGTCCCTTCATCTCCCGGAATATAGAGGTATAGAGGATGTTTTCGAACATGTACATATGTGTGAAAATTTGTGGTACGCTAAAGGGATTTCAACTCCTGAGTGTAAGGAAAGTCAATTCACTACTACATTATAGGGGCACGCGCATAACTAGTATGTGAAATTTGACCTTGATCAAACTTGTGTGGATTAGGCAACACTGAGGGATGCTTTCTTAAAAGAGTTACATATTCTTGAGTTTGAGTAGAAGTGTATAAGTATTCTCAAATATATCAAGAAAGGCACTACTGAAAGTGTACATGAGTATGATGCTCATTTAATACACTTCTATCTAAGTTGTCTTATGATATACACACTAGCCAGCATGCACAATGGTTTGTTTGAGGATTGATTACACTATTTAGGAGGGCGTTGTAACATAAGACATACACAGATCCATGTGAAGCACTAGAAGTAGCCTTGTGTGCTGAGGTAGTTGGGAGCATTGACACTAGCGTTAGTCCATTTCTAGAGGCATAGATTACAACGATGACAAAGTAATTAGAAAAGCTATCGACAAATTCAGCCCATGAAACGTGCTCATGAATTTGGTGTATAGATTGTGAAGTGGAAGGTCACACCAAGGATAGTTGTCCTCATAGATCTCTATGCTCATTATTACTGGACTGAAATTTTCCATTTGAATCATGATGCTAGTCACTGTCCTTTGTTATAACGCGTGATAAGGAAGAATGTGTCTTGCTTTTGCAAGATTTATAGGTTCACGGCCCATGATACTAAGGATTGTCGATTGATTGGTCAGATCCATGATGCTATAGACATTGGAGTGTGAAAGATAGGTATAACAGATAATTCTAAGGGTAGGAATGAGCACCAGGATTGAGATCATAATCAAACATGCTATGATAGGAATGAGGGGCATTTTAAAGGATGTCGTGGAAGAGGATGTGGATACCATGGTGGATATGGAGGATGAGGCCACGGTGGAGGCAGAGGAGAGTTCCCTCATGAAACATATTATACATGTGGATCCCCTGATCACTATAGGCACGAATGTCCTCAGAACAATACATGTTCTTTCTACAGAAAGAACCATAGCTATGAAGAGTGCCCAGACTTATATGAGCATCTTAGTAAACAACATAAGCAAGAAAACAAAGGTGCTGGGATGGTTTGAATCCAACATGTGGTAGAAGACCAATGGATGCCCAAGATAACAAAATGACCTGAGGCATTGACAGTAAAGATCACTACACACACTGAAGCTACACATGAGTAAGAGGCATTGCACTAGAAGCCTACGATTACCAAGAAGGAAGTTTTACATGTAATGTACCTAGATCCTGCTCATCAGAAAGAAGTTTACCAAGATACCATGGAAGTGCTAAGGAATCTTTAGGGTGAGATATAGTACCTAAAAGAGCAAAAGAAATCATTAGAGATAGTCCAAACTGATATTGATGATCTGCGAGAGGTGTGTGAGATGTTGCACCATGAGAACATTATTCCACTATTGGGAAGTTGGTTGAAAGGGAACACTCCACATGCAATTCTTGAGACCGGATGATAGATTTTGTATGCAAATATTTCCCTTGATAACATTGATTATGAAAAGAAAATTAATTTGAATGCTATTGTGGATGGGTGGCTGTTGAGCAACATATTGATCAATACAGGTGTGAAAGTAAATGTGCTGACATTAGATGCTTGGGTACAAATGGGGAGGCCTCCATTGCAGCCATCATCTAATGTGTTGTTCATGGAAAACTAGACTAAATCCACCCCCATAGGAGTGTTGAAGGATGCATATAAAACTATACAAGGGGCCAAGATTACTGGGGATTTTGAGGTATTGGAACTCACAGAAGTAGACAATTTTCCAGCCTTGCTTGGATGCCCTTGGTGTTATGAAAATAATGTTGACTTGAGATTCAATAAAGGATACATCAGCTTTGAAAACAAGGAGGAGAGGGTTGTGATACCATTAATAGATGGGAAATCCACACCCTACGTTGAGCCCCTAAGCGAGGAGGACTTAAACAAAGTCTATGCATGCATTATTCAGGACCTAGAGGTCAACGAGCCATCAAAAGAAGGCATTCTATAGTGGGAGGATTCTCATTCTATTAGTGACACTATGAGTATTACTTGTGATAATTGGGCTCATGGTACATATTAAGTATTCAGGCGCGAGGTGAAAAGTGTGGTTTGTGCGAATGAATAGATTTAGTTCAATTCAATAGATAGGAAGTACAATACAATGGTATATAGGGGCAGAAGCTCTGCATCCCTTTCTGAAGGCTATGGAAATGCAGTGGGTAGATCCAGTTATAAGGAGAGACATGTTAGTATATACACTGCGCGAGATAACAACATGCTAGTGGGTAGTCCACAGAGATAACCTTATACACTAGGAAGATATTGGAATAGATTTATCTACCAGATTTATAAGGAACAATGCACCCACGCAAACCTGTACTTATCGTGGTAATCAACCTGTTCAGCATCACATTCAGCAGTGTGAGAGACTCTGGACAATAGGATATGAAGCATTACCACCATCACTATGGGTACATAAATTGTATTCCACACTCCAAGGATGCACATGCACTTGATACGTATATGCAGAACTACATAGAGAAACTGGGAACTAGTAAAATTTGACTGCAAGTATGATTCAGACATTTGATTATTTCTCGACTCAAACTCCGGTAGCAGAGGCATTAAAATTTCTCAAGCACTTAACTATGGGAGATAGTGCAGAAGTAGAAGAGCATATTCAAGAATTATTTGGTGAGACAAAGTTTAGAGCATGTTTTGAAAAGGAAGAATAAATAGACTCCAAAATACTTGAGTGTGCTTGCCCTGAGAGAGAAAATGGAAAGATGGTTTACATCATGGATGATGAGGAAGTTGAAAAATTGGATATTGAGCATTCACACGGGGTGTGAAAAGTCTTGGACAATGCAGAAAAGGACATGTGTGCCTACCATGAACCTATGAATATAAAGAAGGTGAATATAGGTTCAGAGACTAAGCCTAAGGAGGCCATAATTGGAGATTACTGTTCATAATCAGAGGTAGCAAAGATCATCGAAATACTCAGAGATTATTAGGACTTATTCCCTAGAGGATATCATGAACTTAAAGGTGTACATGAATCACTTAAGGAAATGAAGATCAAATTTAAGGATGGTGCATGGCGAGTTAGAAAGAGACCTTATAGGATGAATCCTAAGTTTCGTGAAAAGCTAAAGGAAGAAATTGATAAAATGTTGAAATTTGGAATTATCAAGCCCCTTGATGAGTCATAATGGATCATCCCAATGGTGATTAGTATCAAGAAGGACAGATGGATTAGGATATGTGTGGAATACAAGGAGTTGAATGATGCATGTGTAGACACCAAATTTGTGTCTTACGACCCCTTGTGACCCGCATCTCATCTCGCAATCTAACCTCACCACCTAAACCTTACACAATTATTTATTAATTACCTTATAATTGATAAATCCACATCACCTTACCCGCCACCTCTCACTTTGCCACCTCATCATGACCTAGCCTTAACCCTAAACTAACCTAATTAGGACCCATGACTTGGTCTAGACTCACATCCATAACTAATGCCTCCTTACTCGCACCCAAAGCCGACCTTCTAGCCACTTGACCAAGCCCGCAACTGATCTCTCAGGAGAAAAGCAGGGAAGGTGGGCTATTTTACTAAAAATAGCCTACTTTTTCCTTACCGATGCCGGTTCCTACTCGACCGCCGTCGGTTACGCAACCGCCATCGGTTCCCTATAAATGGGCTCCCCAAACCAAAACAATGGATTGGAATTTCATTTTAGAGATCAGTCGAAGGATTTCTGGACCAATAGAGAGTATTGCAAGCGAGGAATAGAGTCCAGATCTTCACTTGACAGAGCAGAGACGAGTGGAAATACCAAAAGTGTTCACAACCAAGGAGATCAACTTGCATCTTTGCCAAAACCAGTAAGTCACATCTTGCATGTCCTCTGTTATAACATTTCTTATGCTTCTTGAATCTCAGTCCTCCTAAATCCGTTTCTGAATCCACTACCCAACGTGCCATTGCATCTAACTGTCATTATTTTATCCCTCATCGTCTCATTTCCTAATATCACCCATAAACCAGCCATTACAAACACCATAGCTACCAAAAATATCCTAGAACCAACCGGTATCGGTCATCAGTAACCGGCATCGGTTATCAGTAACCGGCATCGGTTCCTCTGATCAAAAACCAGAAAACCAGCCTTTCCCCTACCCAGTTCAACGAAACAATTTAATTGATATTTTGCAGTCTTTTGTGTTAATTCATATTAGCAGGGGAATTGACCACCTTCGAAAGGAAGTTTTATATTTCCTGGGCCCAAGGCAGTTCCCTCATTTATTGTCTAATTAAAATCCTGTGGTCTTGTGTTCTTATTTGCAGGTAGTCCTTCCAAGACAAAAAGGAGTTCTTCGCAGTCAACCTGATCTTTCTCTATGGTACACGCACACCATCTCAACATTCAACAGGTATTCCTCCTAACCCTAACCTCATTTGTTTCTAAAAGGAATGAAAGGATAGAAGTAACTCTATTCCCAGAAGCCGAAACATTCCGAGTGAAACATTTTGGCACGCCCGGTGGGACATTTTAGGTTTCTTTCTCTTGTTTATTTTCATTTTAGGAAATATATTTGCTGTTGCTACTTTTGTTGTATATTTTCATAAAGAATTTGTCTTGCTTTCCTAGTTTCGCATTAGCGAAAGTCATCTCTCTTGCTTCATCGAACATAATTTTTGATTTGGGTTTAAAACACATGCATTGCATTCCTGCCTGTTGTTCTTCAATTCTAGTGAACATAGATTAAGTAACAGGTCGTACACGTGGGGGTGATATCCACGGTATTGACAGGAAATTAACCCTAGTTTCACTACACAACACATACCGAATCACTTCACCATTAACACAACAGCTCAAACATCCCCCCTTTTTCCGTGGTATTCCTCCGCCCGATTGAGGTAACCTTATAAGCCAAAACAAACTTGACATTTCCCCTAGGTCTTGTTGTTTAGTATTCCGACATCATTCTACGTCTAAAGGCATAAGCCCACAATAATTAAAATTAACCCTAGGATTAGTCTCTGGATTTGCGTGTGCATCTTGCTTGTTTTCAAATTCTGTTTTCTCTGTCATATTTTGTCTTCTATGATCAATAAGTTGATAAATATACTCAACGTTGCTAAAAATCAAATTAGTAGCCTTTTATATCTTCTTATCCTAGAGTTTTGACACCGACATCGGTTAAGGGACCGACGTCGTTTACTCTGTGACCGACACCGGTTACTAAACCGATATCGGTTACTGTCTTCATCAGCCCCTGACAAACCAGCAACTTGCCAAATTCATCATTCTGAGGTTGTTTTTGTTCTTGATAGATTGAAACTTTGCTGTGTGTTCTTGTCCATGGTTGTCATCACTCGGAAGCAAGCCGCCGCCATGGTTTCACATGCCTGCTCTGTGTCTTTGCCTGAATCACCCCCTTCACATTCTATAGGGAACCCTACGGACACCAGTGAGATCCCCCAAATTCCTGTAGGAGACAAGGACTTTTCAAAATTTCTAGATGCTAATCCCAGCGCTGTACAATACTATTTGTCTCATGCCCCTGACCGTACACCTGATGGTCAGCTCCTTATTGGCATGCCTATAAGTATAGCTGCTCATTTAGCTCCCACTCCTCCTGATAACACTGCCTTACTTCCTACATCTCTAGCCCCGTCTCCCAATCCGATAGCTTCAGAGGTTCATACGACCCCGATTAGCTTTCCTTTGGTTAATCTTGGACCCCACGTATTGTTACCACCAACTGCCCCGACCTCATCTCTCTTTCAGACCACTCCATTCATGACTTACTCTCTGCCACCTATTCACACGAGCTTTCCTTCTCAAGCTCTGCCTACCTTTTCATTCCCATACACGTATCCAGTAACCTCAACACCTTATATGGGACATCCCTATTCTGTGGCACCATCATCTCATCCAACCATAGATTTCATCAAACAAATGATGGACAAAATGCAAAACCTGGAGGCTTTTGTTTCAGGAAGTCATAGCACCTTGACATACGAGCAAGTTTGTCGGGAGCCCATTCAACCCTTCTGTCCCCCTTCATTCATATCCTCCTCAATGGGAGTTGCCAAAATTTACTCGTTTTAACAGTAAAGAGGATCCTCAACAACACTTGCGATCATTTAGACATGCTTGTTATTTGATTCCCATGATGATGCCTTGTTACTCCGCACCTTCCCCATGTCCTTATCAGGACCCGCCTTGGAGTGGTACAGTGCTTTAACCCAGCACTCGATCTTCTCTTTTAACCAACTAGCCCAATATTTCTTGGATCATTTCTCCATTAACATTGCCAAGAAAGTATCTATCACCGACCTCTATGCCATCCGACAATTTGAAGATGAATCTATCGCAGATTTCGTTGGACGATGGCGGGGCCTTATCAATCAACTTACGTATGCCTTGCCTCAAACCAAACTTATCGAACTATTTACGCGGGCCTGCGCTAAGCACATCTCCCCTACCCTCCAAATTCAAACTTTCCGCACATTCGACGAGGCCTTTACCATGGCTCGGAAACTAGAAATTCGAGCCTTAGAAGAAGAGAAATTGTGGTTGCGTAATAAAAACCCCAATTTCCAAACTCCTGATTCTACCAACAAGCCAAACACCACCACTCCTCACGTGTCCACTTCTTCTAAATCAAAAGGAGCTGTCCACGCGGTAATGGTCAAATCTCAAACACCGTCCAATACTCCGCCGAAAACCACTTATAAGTACAAGGCCGAGCCCACCAATTACACTCCCTTGGGAGAAACTTATGGCATCATCCTGGAGAAATTGCTCAAAGCTGGGGCTATCACCTTGCCCCCTGTTAAACCTCACTCTGGGTTTGACTCCACCCGCGCAATACCTTCCTGGTACAAAGAAAATGACTTTTGTAACTTTCATCGCATAAAAGGACATAGTCATGAAAACTGCAAGATGTTGAAAAACATAGTGCAGGAAATGGTTGACGCAGGGGATATAACCCTCGATAATCCTAACGCCCCTGCTAACCGAAATCTGAAAATTTAAAAGCATTCCCGAATCAATCGTCCAACAGCGTAATGTAAACCAAGATATCCTAGCCGAGGAGAGGTTATGAGATCATGCGTCTTCGATTCTCATCCAAAAGCCTCTATGAAATTTTTTTGAATCAAGCCTCTCCCACCCAATACAGGAGTCTGCAACCTCTTCACCACATCAAGCCAAAGTGAATCATTCCGTACCCATAGAAGAGTTTAACGGCACGGACTTCTCTTTACGCGAGTTCTTCTTACACCACATCCCTACAAGACTGTGATGAGGTGTATCAATTTAGCATGCACCAAATACGTCCCCTTCTACCGCTTTGTGCAAAGAGGGAAGGCTGACCACTCCTTGACCATCTTAGACGAGAAATCTATACATTGACCCATCGCCACATTTTTTAAACATGACAGATCCCCCAAGCACGCCCTCCCTCCTAGTAGGTCCCTCGACATCAGCTAAATCTTTTCAAACAATGGGGGACCTCTTAACATCTATTGATACAGTGCTCATTACCTATGTGTCACACCAGCAGTGGACTGGAATTACACCCCACATTTCTGCATACAAAAATACAAATCACACCTGGAGACTGTCATTCCACAGAAGAGAGAAGCCTTATGGGAATGTGATTGAGTACCACGTTTTCTATTCAAATGCAAATGGACTGATCTGATGCTCCACCAATGACCAGAAGTGTTTACAGAGCTTAAAATGCCCCTTTTTCACCTTCACCCCCTTACGCTCTACCAAAGCCCCGTCAACTTCATAAACGACTAACAAAAAGATCTTCACATACGCGTTTGGACATCACCAATGACAGTCTAAGGCACCCGCCTAAGAAACTTGATCTAGCAAAAAATAAAGCCATCTCGCCACAGAGTGAGACAAACTCAATATGTGCCTCTATCACAATCAAAACCACCATCCGTATTACCTACTTCCATATTGGGCCCCATCCTCTACTTAAATCAATATACATACCTCCTGCATTTTCT
>JAHRHJ020000444.1:0-72200 GCA_019776745.2 Taxus chinensis | reverse complement strand
TAACTTCATACTTGGCATTTAAAGCTTTCTATTTAAATCTTTCCTAAAAAAAAAGTAACCATGGAGAGTTAGGAATTTAACTCTTTTTTTTATGTTGTCATTTTCTTGATTGTGTTGTGTGAATGGTGCATGCTTTGATTTAACTATATGCTTGTTGGGTAGACTACCTTAGGGATGGTGTAGGAGAAGGCTATGGGGAATCCATGTCGAGGGGCATAAGGAATGCCATTGGCATCAGATTTTGTGGAGGGAGTTTGGGTTTTGGATCCACCATGGAAAATAAATAGCTTGCATTTCTTACTTTGGGATGGGCATAAGGAAATATATGGGGATTCATAAGGAGACTTTTGTGGGAGGGGGCATAAGGATGTGTGTGGGATGAATTATTGTGGTGGGTTGTTCTGGTGGATGCCCAATTCCTAATTGGGAGGCATAAGTAGCTTTCCCCATAGACCTTGCTCCTTTGGCTTGCTTGATCAAGCATGAGTTTTGATTGGAATGTTTTCAATTGCAGTTGTGAACTACTATGTTGTGTTGAACTATGTTATATTTTGAAATGTGTATGTGAAAGAATGTTATGTGTTGTGGAAGCCAGTTTTTACCATGGGTTGAATTGCATATATTATTGTATTTTGGTTGGGGCTTGGGGGCCAATGATGAAGGAAGGCATATCCTTTCATTAGATGTCTTTGTTGGGTGGAGAGCGTTGCCTTTCCCCCTCTTTTGGTGTGATCAACTTGGAGAAAGAGAAAATGTGCATGTTGTTGTCCTGGAGCAAAGGAAAAAAAAATTAGTTTGACAGTCTCTTGTGGAAGCATATTTATTTGTAATCCCTTCCCACTTGTTGTGGATGAAATTGTAACATCTATGTTGTGAAGAAAGATGTATGTTATTTGATTATGAAGTTAGCTATTTGAATTATGAAAGACATGTATATTCTATTCTGGTATTTGGAAAGAAAGAATTAGAAATGTGTTATTTGCACCCAAAACATGGAAATATGTAAAGAATTATAATTGAAGTCAATTAAGAATTAAAATAACTTTTTGTTTCATATGCATTGTTGGATTGAATTCAATGTTATGACAAAAGAGATAGTTAGATCTTTGTTTGGAAAGAGGAAATGTATGTGGAAACTATGTTGTATTTCTTGTATTTTGGGAATGTGTATAAATGAAATTTAGTATTTGCTTTGGATTCAAAATGGTTTGTTTAAAACAAAATGATTGTATTAGATTAAAATGGAAATGAATTTCCTTACTTGCATGATTAAAAGTTAGATGGACCTCTCTAGATTTGATCTCTTGTAAATATTCAAATCTGACAATTTAAGTTAATAAAGATGTACAGTTCAAACCTGCACTTAATAATGAACTTGGAATTGACATAATTTAGCATGCTAAGCCATCATGGAACTCAAATTGACAAAGAAAACTTAAGAAAACAATTGAACCACTGCAAAATCAAATCCAATCCCTCTAACAGTCATTTTTCTGTCAATTGTTAGAAAAATGCAACTTGAAATCAATTGAGCAAATTAACTTCCCTAAACCACTTTAAATCCTTCCTAGATCAATTCTCCATGTATTTTTGGCATGTTGAGTGAAGGAGATATAATTTAATCAAATTTGAAATTTGGAAATTACCAGTTGGCTTTTTAAAATCCTACAGATCCTTTTTGCAAAATTTACCCCTTAAAATTTACCAAAAAGAAAAATTTATGTTTATTGTGTAAAGAGGGCATCAAGAGATTTCCAGAAAATCCTCATTTTCCCAAAACTAAGCTTTCTATAAAAATTTATGACACTTTGAAGTTTTCCTACCTTGGCGGGAAAATTTGGGAAAATTTTCCCTGACGGGCCCGTAGCCCGAAAAATTCCCATTAAAAATCCTTAGATAATTTTTTTTTGAAAATTTTTGGTTCAAGAAATTTTTCATCTTTTCCTCCACTGGCTTGCAGCCAATCAGAGGGTGCCACATGTCTTCAAGAGGGCAGCGGTGGAGGCATGATATCATTTATGCCCTTGGGCCTTTTAAAATTTTTTGGGGAAAAATTTTGACTTTTACCCCGCTGGCCCGCGTCCAACCAGAGGGTGCCACATGGCACCTTGGGGTGATAGTGGAGAAGGGAGAACTTCGACACTTTTGAAGTTTTTTCTTTTGGAAAATTTTTCTTAAAATTCCTACAGCCCCGCACTCCCACCCTTGATTTGGGATTTTCTCCTTTGTGGATGCGCGGACCCGCGCGTGCCTTTTTCCCTCATCTCCGCTTCGGAAAATTCCCTCCAAGAATCCCGCTTGCCCCACTCCTCCCTAAATTCTTCCCCACATTAGTTCATTGAATTCCATGTTACTTCTGGCGGTGTAGCAAAGGTGCGGGGAAAAAGGTGAACTTTTCCCTACGTAGGGAAAATTTTCAAATACCACCCTACCCTTCCCTCTCCTCCTTCCCGCTTTGGATCGTGGAGTGACACGTGCCCTTGGCGGACCTGTAGGTATGCAGGCACAACTTGCATTTCTTTCCTCTACAAAGGAAAAAGATTCTAAATATCCCCGCACTCTGCCAACCCGCCCCTTTGGGCAATTTTTCTTTCCTGAGTCCACACATCTGCCCTTTGGGGAAAAAATTGACCTCCAAAGTCCGCTTGCTCATATCTTGAGTTTCTAAAGGAAATAGGACTTCTTTGTATCACTTGATAGGTGATAAAATTTATTATCCAATGGGAATGATTTAGGGAAATTTTGAATATGTTAAGTATGAGAAAAATCAAGTTGAAACTATGAGCCTATTAGAGAGTGGGTATGGAGGTAAATTACTCCCTGAACCTAACTGAGACTTCTAACCCTAAAATTTGAACCATGTGAACTTGATATTTGTTAATGAAGGAAAAATATGATCTAGTAATTTTAGAATTGTTTCAGAACCTAATAGGGTCAACTGTTGTCTTGCAACTTGGTTGTGGACACTCATAATAAAAAAAATATTCCATAATTTTCTAACTAATCCTAGGTTATTTCTTGGATCTCAAGTGGGTTGTTTTAACGGGCATCACAAATGGCCATGCTTGGTTTGCAGTTATCTCCTACCAAGGAATTTCTCAAATGAAACACTCAACATATTAATATGGTTATCAAACCATCCATTCCAAATAAGAACACCAACTAGAAAGTGTTTGACAGTGATGCAAAAATCATCTAGTTCATTCAAAATGAATCTAGGTTCTCATCAACAATGCAAACTGACTTGCATGACAGATATGGTGACCAAGTGATTAAACTAAAGTCAAATAAGCTACCTAAAGGGTTGGTCACCTTAGAGATAATGTTTGTCCCTGATGATGAGTTCAAGGGTAAAGAAAAATATATACGTGGCACGTAAGAAGACTGCTCTCTAGTCACTATTATGCGCGGAAAAGAGTTATTACTCAGTATATCTTGCGTGCATGATGAAAAATAGGATTTCATCTCTCTCTGTAAAAAATATAGTGGTGTATTCTCATGGGAGTATGAAGAACTCAAAGGTTTTTATCCAAGTACTACTCAACATTCCATTGACCTTGATCATGGTGTGAAGCTCATCGGACAAATGGAGTGACCATTCAATCCAAAGATAGTGACCCTAATGAGAAAGGAACTATCCAAACTCATTGAGGAAAAGATTATTTTTCCCATCAAGTACTCTACTTGGTTCACGAATCCAGTTCTAGTGCACAAGAAGAATGGTGAAATAATACTATGTGTTGATTTTAAAGATTTTAACAAGGCATCTCTAAAGGATCATTATCCTTTGCCTTCAATGGAGAAGATTCTGCAGACTATGGCTAGTGCATAAAGATTCTTGATGTTATATGGGTACTCAGGTTTCAATCAAATCTTGGTTAAGGAAGTGGATCAATTCAAAATGACATTTACAACCCAGTGAGGAACATATTCATATCAAAATATGCCCTTCGGTATGTCAAATGTAGGCACAATGTTTCAATGTGCCATGGAAATTACCTTCAAAGGTTACATCAATGAGTTCATCTTGGTTTACCTTGATGACATTATAGTCTTCTCAAAGCAGAGAGCAGATCATATGGCACACTTGGAGAAATTCTTTGAGAGATGTAAAAAAAATTGGGTATCCCTTAACCCCAAGAAGTGCAATTTCTCTATGGCACAAGGAAAGATTTTGGGAAATGTGGTTTCAAAGTATGGCATCACAATTGATCTTGAGCACATTTCAGCCATCTTAGCTCTTTCCCTGCCAACTCACAAAAAGGCCTTGTAGTCCTTCCTTGGAAAGATTAATTTTTTAGGTGGTTTATTAGTAACTTTGTAGGACTGGTAAGGCCAATCACCCTGATGCTCAAGAAGGACATAAATTTCAGATGGACAATAGAAGGAAAGGAAAGATTTAACAAAATCAAGAAACAAATTTCTTGCACACTAGCACTCATCAACCCGAATTACTCAAAGGATTTTATCCTTTATGCTTATGGTATTCATGTGAGTGTTGTTGTTATCCTAACACAAGAAAATGAATAAGGGATGGAACAACTAGTGGCTTTCTTTAGCCAGACACTTAAGGATTATGAATTAAAATACAATCAAATGGAGAAGCAGGTCTTTTCCATCATGTGCACACTCAAGAAATTGAAGAGTATGCTCGGCACAAATCATATTAAGGTACTAGTCTAACACTATTTTGTCAAAGAATTCATCATGGGAGTAGAAATCAATGAAAAAATGACACGATGGGTGACCAAAATCATGGAAAATGATGTGATTATCAAGGCCAAAAAACTGGTAAGAGGTAGCATGCTCTGTAAGCAACTTGCTTAGGATGCACATAATGAAAATGAGACTTCATTATTTCTTGATGAAGTTATCTAGTGCATAGAACTTGAGTATAATACATCTCTTGGTATGCACAAATGGATGAAGGACATGATCACATTACTTTCTGAGGGTGCATACCCTCTTGGTTTAAACAAGGAAAAGAGAAGACATCTAAGGTTACAATCTATCCCATATGTTTTGATTGATGGAATTATCTTTAAGAAGAATCTTGATGACATGTTGTTAAGGTGTATCAATGGTGAACATAATGAAATAGTGTTAGTAGAATTTCATGATGGGTTCTCTGGGGGACACTTCTCTGTTAATACTATAACAATAAAGATAAAAATAGAAGGTATCTTTTGGCATACTTTGTTTGTATATGTACATGAGTGGGTCATAAAATTCAAGGAATGCGCTTTATTTGTAGGAAAGAAGAGATTGACATCGCTTCCCTCTGACCAATCCATGTGGATCAACATTTTTTACAATGGGGTATCAACTTCATAGGCATGATCAATCCACCTTCAAGTGCTGGACATAAATGAGTATTGATAGTTACGAACTACTTTACCAAATGGATAGAAGTGGTCGCGTTCACGGAATCAACCAAGTCATTCATCCTTGAATTTCTCGAAGGTATAGTCACAAGGTTTGGAATTCCTCAAACCATTATCTTTGATAATGCAAAAGCCTTCCTTGGCACTAAAATCACTGATTGGTCTCTAAATCTAGGCATCTACCTAAAGAATTCTTCCAACTATTACCATCAAAGAAATGGTCTCGTGGAGTCAAAAAACAAGAACTTGATTAGGATCATGAAGCACAAAATGAACATTAGCCAAAATTATTGGCATACAAAGGTCTCGTGTGCACTCTAGGAAAATATAATCACAATTTAAAAGGAAATAGGAAATTCACCTTATAATTTTGTCTATGGAAGAGAGGTTACCCTTCCTTTGACGCTAGAATTGAAATCATTGGAACTTGCCTAGCAATTGGAGCTCAAACGTGCAGACCAAAGATAAATCAATGGAAGAATTGGTTAATCTTTAAGAATCAAGAAACTCTACCATGATCAAGCTAGAATAGCATCAAAAAGTGACAAAGAAATGGTTTGACAGAAAAGCAAGGCCTCAATATTTTAAAGTTAGGGACTTGGTTTTGAAATGGGATGCTAACAGAGCTAAACCAATGCACCATTCAAAGTTTGATGCACATTGGAGTGGAACATATATTATTAGTTCATGCAAAAAGGCTAACTCTTTTGAGTGAACTCATCTTGATGGAGGAATGCTACAAATCCCAGTAAATGGGATCTATCTCAAACCATTCCATTAAGGTTGTTGCATTGTTTTGTACAAATTAGAGTATTTTAAATTCCTCCAAGTGTGTTGCATGCACATTATTTTTTTGTACATAGTTCTTTCCTTTCACATGCTTCTTCCGTGTGCTCTTCAATTTTTTCTAGGGTTTTTGTCTTCTTTCAGTAGTTTGCAGGATCCAGAGTAGAGTCAAGAAATGTTCCTTCAAGTGAATTCAGGGGTAGGTCTTCAAAGTTAGAAATAATAATTTCATGATTAAATTGTGGAATCCATGCCCAATGGACACTTTGAGATACTGATCTCCTTCATCTAGTAGGAATATGGACATGAAAGTTGCCAAAAATGTTATCAAAATAACTCTCCTAGTTATTTAGACAACTTAAAAACATATTTTGACTCAAATATCTTCATTCTAGTAGCACGCACCTCAGTTGTCTCCTTGGCACATTCACTTGGGCATCATTTCATTATGTTCCCTTGCACTTCCCCTTCTCCCCTTTTTCATTTCCTCTTTGTTCCACTCTTACCTTGCGCGCATCTTCTATGCATTCATCTTCTTCCTAACAACTATTTATCTTGTGCATGTTCCTTGTACTTACTTCTATCAGCTAAGTCCCTAGCCCTCTCGCACCTCCCACTATTACCTTGTAATATTTTTTCCTTGACCATACATTCTCCACTCATTATTCAACCTCATTTCCTCTTCGCGTGTTGTGTATTCCTTCTACCTTCGTCCCACGCCTCATTCTTCCATGTGCATATATTTGCACCCTCTTCTTTTCTATTACATGTCATGTCATTCTGACACACTTGAGTGTGCCACATGCAACCAGTATGATTTTTCCTACAAGGTGTCGAATCCTTAAAACAAATCAATGAGAGGAACATGGAAAAAATGACAAGAACATTTGTACAGTTGGCCATCCTTTGAGTTATTTGGTTCATGCCACACATCTTTCATGCGGAGAAAACTCTAAAAAACTTCTGACAACCATATCTATTGCTATAGATCTCAGATCAGCATCTGCCTAGTCTCAACCAACAAATTTTGACATAGGCTACAGTGGTAGACATTCAAATTCAAATTCTTGGTAGATCTGGTAGACAAGAAATGGGAAAATGTCTTTCTTAGAATTAATGAGTAGATATAATTTCCCAAACCACCTTATTTGATCAAGATCAACCCTCTTTCCTTCTCCAACATGTCAAACAGACTTGGGGAAGTGCATTTGATATATTTTTAGGCAGATTTGTAGGCATTGAATGCTTCTTGTTGGTGGTTTCATTTAAAATTCAGATTTTTCCTCCTCTTCTTCTTCCATGGATTCATCTATAAATTTAATAGTTGGGCTCATTTGTTATGTTGGACCTTTTGGATCCTTACACTTTTTGAAAAGGACTTCACATTTTATGTATTCTAAGTCACAAACTTCTATATATGGCTTGTACATGTAGATATTGCACTCATTTGCCATTATAACAGTTCTCTGTATTTCTAAAAGTAATGGAAGCATGTTTTTATTCTTTCTTCTTGCATTTATTTTACATTTCAGGCTTGTTGTGTCATTATTCATCCCTTTCAACCCCCTTTCTAGTTGTGTTCCATGAAATTGACCTAGTAAATACATTTTAGTTATTGTACGTGTCTATCCTTCTTTCACGCATTTCCCTTAATTTTCACTCAGAACAGATAGTGTTCATCCCTCTTTTTCTAGTGCTATCACATTTTTAGTGTAGTTTCCTTTCATTTCATCCTTCTATCCTTAGTCCTTTGGCATTGTTATCTTATCTTTCCCTTTCAACACTAGGAGTAGCAGTAGTAGTAGAAATTGATAGAGGAACCGACCTTCTCCAGAGATCCATCTCAAGTGCATAAGGTCCCACAACTTGGATACGTTCCATTCTTGTCTTAAACAACTTGATCCTTTCAGATCCGAGACATGGGTGCAAGTTTGATGACCAATAGAGTGCTAAGGGAAAAGACTTAGGAAATGTGATGATTTTTTTCAACTTATAACAAGATGGATACTTAAAATAGGAAACTTAGGAAGACAAATAAAGATGCCAACTCTTAAAAAAAGTGTGTTAAAAGAGGAGACAAAAAATAAATGGGAGCACTTAAATAATGATAAAGTGAATGTCATCAGAAGAAGTGAAGAAATGAATATCAGAAGGTCCAAATCCCATGAAAGTGGAGATAAGATATTAGGGAAAAGTGATTGATGAAGGTCCTCAAGTTAAAGTAAAGTTAATTATTTAAAGAGAGAAGTGAAGAAATGATGAAGATTTCGACAATTAGAAAAAATTAATGTGAAATATGACAACACAAGATGATAGAGAGAGATATTGAAGATGTCAAAAATTCAACAAAGTGAATGTTAAATATGACAACGTAAGATTTTGAGGGATAGATATTTAAGATGCCAACAATTCACAAAAGAGAATATGAAGTGTGACAACGTAGGATGACGAGAGAGAGATATTGAATATGTTTACAATTCAACTAAGTGAATGTCAAATGTGACAACATAGGATGGCGGGAGAGAGATATTGAAGATGTTGATAATTCAACAAAGTGAATGTGAAATATGACAATGTAAGAATATGGAATGCTTAATATTCAATAAGATAATGTTATAGTCAAGAATTATGAAAATTAAAGATCAAGGTGATCATAAGGCTTCTTGATCGTGATAAAGTGAGTATCATGATGTCAAGAATTAGATGAAAAAGATGAAAGTTTTCAAGTTTAGATATGGACATTTGCAACCCAAGACTTACACTCATTTACAAAGTGAAAAGGTGGATGAAAGAGAAAAAATGAATGAAAAGAGTGAAACACGAGTGTGTAACATGAGAAAAAATGAAAAATTGATGAAGTGAAAGGTGGCCTATACCTTAGATTAGCGTGGTTAAGGTGTGGCTTCTTAGGTGGTTATCTCAACTAGGTGTCAAAAATATACCCAAGTGAGTGCGGCACTATTGGTATTTGTTAGCTTTACTTTACCCCTTTGGAAATAATGAATAAATATATTTTTCAAATCAATCACAATGGGTTCTCCACTAAGGATATATGTGACTATAATCTCATAGGTGTACTAGTCAAGTGGGATGGGGGTACCCATTTTGTCAGCCAACTCCCTCAATGTGCAAACAACTTTGGGGTTCCTATGATACTCCTTAATTGATTTTTATGGCTCAAGCCAAAGAACTTACCATAGTTATAGCATTTGGGAAATATCCTTATTAACTGCACCTGAAAATACAATGTGTATTGTTCATTTTATCTTGATTAAAGAGGTTCCTTGCACATAAAGTATTAGTAGTTTTCTTAGCACATGATTGAGGAAACCTGTAGTTAATATTTTTTGTAAAATTTTCTTCATAATATTGTCCTCCAAACAAGTGTTAGTATTTTTCCCAAGGTAAATAAAGAGAAAAAATGAAAAAAAACACAATCAAATTTCTAATTCTCAAGATCTCTTGTAATAAGTGCGAGAGAAGAGCATACAATTGAAATGTTTTGCAACTAGCTTCACAAGAATGAAAAATGACAACAAAACATTTATAAAAGTGTGAGTTATCATTGCAAAAATGATTAAACATTGATGAAATGGATAAAATGCAACAAAAAGTGGACAAAAACATCCCATAAAATTACACGTACAAGCTACAAAATTAGTCTAAGTTTAGAGAATTGATGATAAAATTAATTTAAAGGTCCTAATTAGGTTGAAAGTTCATAATTAAAGTAATTAAACTAACTAAAAAAATAATTAAGTAATGAAAAATACACCAAGGAGATCATTAATTAATTAATAATCTAAGTAATTAGATGTTGAAAAATAATACCAATAAGAAAAATAATAATAAAAACCTAAATACAATGATGAAATAAAATTAGGTTAAACTAAACTAAACTTAAAACAAGATCTAGTCCTATGTTTAAAATTAAGTAAAAACTAGCCCGAATTAAATAATATAAAAGAATAATTACTCTGAAACCCTAAAATCTAAGAATATCCAAATTGAAAAGGGGTTGAGCTTACTTTATTAGTGTTGTTGGTTATGTTTTTTCATTTTTTAGATTTGTGGTTTGTATGTAGGGTTAGGTTGTATGGAGAATTGATGGACATGGCTCTACTTTGTTTTATTTTATTATATTTTTCTTTGTTCTTTTAGGGCTTCAAATTGGTTTGAGTGTGGCTCAAGATTATGTCTGAGGAGATCGGTAGTGGATTTAGGTTGAGTTAAGGTTGGGATAGAGATGGGGAGAGATGAGAGGTGAGGCAAGTGCGGGCAAGGGTTTAGGTAAGGAGTTGGGAAAGTTAGATGGTAGCTCGGGGATGGGGAGTTAGGAATCATATCAACTAAGATAGAACTAAATTTTGGTTGGAGGGTGTGAGGGCTGAGAGATTTGGTGATATCTCACTCAGAGAGTTGTCAAACTAGGTAATGGTTAGGTGAGGGGTCAGGATGGGTAGAGTCTAGGTCGCAGCTTGGTGAGATAGCCTACTAAACTGGGGGTAGCAAGGGGTTGAGGGGTAGATATGATTTTTTTTACATGGATTTAGCCAATTTTGTTTCTTTCTAATTTATTTTGTAGGATGTTGCAGGATGCACCTATTTTTTGTAAAAGAAGCCCCAAATTTAGCAGACACAACCAAACTTAGTCATAACTAAATATCTTTCAAAATTTAGCTAGAAAAGTTCTATTTTTTAATCCTGAAAATGATTCATGCATGTCTTAAACACACCTATAAATAAATTTTAAATTATTACAAGAACAATAAAATAGCTCAAAATAGAAAATTATTATGATTTGAGTAAAATGTAATTTTTGCTTCTCCCTGAATCCTACAAACATAGTTGCACAACCAAAGCAAAATAAAATAAAAGTTAATCACATAAATTAAAATTTTGTTGAAATGTGAAGTAAAAATTGATAAAAATAGGTGTGGTCCCACCAGGCATGAAAGAATATAAACAATGAAATATTTAACTAAATAGAAGAAAAATAAAACAACTTACAAACCTTTCTATCGTTTTTCTTGGAAAACCTCAAATAAGGTTTTATGAAGCCTTTAAGATTGTGTAACCTTGTGAAATGTAGATTATGGATGCTCTAGTAAATTACCTCCAAACGTGGATTTTAACATGCTACGAGTAGATTTTTGCATATGCTGGAAAAATGGGAATCCAAACCAATCATTTTGCAGAAGCTTTATCTGTTCTCTGTATAGGAAATACAAGAGTTGCTCAAGAGAGATTTGAAAGAGGATCCAGAACATGCTATTTTATAAAGGGGACTCCCTTAAGTAGTGGCCTGAGTCTGCTTGAATCAGTGGTCTAAATGCTAGATGGTAAAAATCAAAGATTGAGGGAGGTTGAATGGTTCTGAAAGATAAATTCCATTGAGGGGCAGTAAATGAATTTCAATTGCATCAGAAACATACATACTTACAGGGAAGGTAACTTGCTGGCACAAAATGTAACTAACCCCACATTTATAGGCATGTAGACGTGAATTTCACTAAGTGGAATTGAATGGACTAGTATCCCTAAGTGGAGCTTGAGTAGACTGCATGACATGTGGACCTCCACAGTGGGGTCTAAAGGGAATCTCTAAGTGGATATGCTTGAATCTTTGGAGGAAATCCAGGTAAATTCTTCCTAATTAGATAACTAATTTAATTTATCTATAATGTGGCACACTAACTAATCTAATCCAATTTATTTAATAAATTGATAATTAGGAACTAGTCAAAGGTGTAATAAATATGAATTTAAAATCCTAACAAGGGAAGTATAATAGCTGTATGATTAATCAATTGCATAAGCTCCGATGAACAACCGAAGATAACTACATGGTGATAAGCTGACTAGGAATAAGTGTGTAATATTCACGCGCGACTGTCTACAAATACTTCACAAAATGGGCAAGTCCTATCAGCTCTTATCGTGGGACTACCAACAAATAAAATATTTGATTTCATCCATTATCACATCATATATTGCTTTGACATCCAACGGCAGAAACGAATCATCACAGTCAATGGTAAATCCTTCAAAAATAGAAAATTGACATAATTTTTTTGACCAGCACTATCCTATATCAAACTGGGAGTTTCCTCCATGCCATATTGATGCACGTGTGCTAGACATCCTGATCTGGAAAGCATCTACACTAAAGCCCTGGAACAAAATCCTTACCAAGCTTGTCGGATTCACCAACTATGTGTAGAGATTGCAAGGGCATGATCCAAGCATCTCTATTTGCATTATGCCAAGGATTGGACTAGACTAGCATGGTCGAAATCTATGGATGGGCACTACTCCTTTCTCTCTAGTCTAATGACACCAAATCATATTCGAAGCGACTGGACCTCAGCTTGGAAGGATACCGCTTCTTCTTGAATAGGGTTATCCCTAAGGAAGAATATAGTTAAGATTTGCCTGGATCACAACTTGAATTGCTTAGATAAATTCTGACTAACCACGGGTCAAACATATTAATTTAATTCCTTCTCCGAATGAATAAAATCACACGCATGATTAAAAACATCTTAGAGAACCTTGGAATTCAACATTGGTGATCTTTTCTTCAAAGAAAATCAACATGTTGAATCAAATATGGGAAAGAGTAAATGTGGAATGTTTTCTCTAAACTATCTGTAGACAACTGTATTGACCACTCACAAATATGGAGTTCCATGAAGTATATCATGTAGGTTCCTCTCTTCACCATGGGAAACCTAAAAATAATCCTGCTTGATTCCTTGCACTTACGACCTTATCTACTGATTACCCGGTCTACTTACATGACCTTATACCAACAAAACTTTGGGCTCCGTTGCTGCAACAGTCCTACCAATCCCCTGCTGTCCTTAGCTAATGATTTGGAATCCGGTGCTGATGCCCCCATGCAGGCTGCTCATGCTTCTCCTTCTATATCCTCCTGCTAAGGCCCCTACTCACCCACACTATCTCTTCATGGAAACGTCCCACCTCGATTATCTAAAGGACCACACAATCATTGACTTCCCTACTTCTGAGGGGGACTGATACCTATCAACAAACAAGATTGCTCGTGATACTGCCTGAACATTAGTATTGCCAGTCCCCAGGCGGCACCAATACACCCTCCTAGAAGATTGGAGGCCTTAGAGGCTGACCTCAACTTGCTGAAGGATGAGGTAAAAAATCTATGGGATGAAGCAATAATTATGTCAAAATATAGACTACTTCCTCGAAGGAAAAGCATATCAATAAAAAATATATCCACTATCGCCATAAAAATCTGAATATATTATTTTAGATCATTCCATCAAAGGATGTATTATCAATCTAAATAACATCCACATACATGGAGACAAAATTGAAAGATTCACTCATTGATAAAATTTCTTTTAAATACGTCAGATTCATGTATCAATTAGCCTACACATTCTAAAACAAAATAGAGGAGCTAATAAAACCTAAGAATCACTAAGGAGAACACATTTCCTTGTAAAAAATGCATACAACTCCAAAACATGTCATAAGGAGGTCCATAATATATCTCAACTCTTCTTACTTTAAATCAATCAGATAATATTAATTGTATTAACCATTTGTTAGTTATATGTTATCACCAGTTAGGGTTGTAAGAACATTATCATTGAAATTTCCATAACATATATGTAAATTCCAAGTCAAATAAAAAATCAAACACATCACTACAAAAATTATTTAACCATCATCATATATATTAATAAAACCAACACCCATACAATACAATCATATCTAATCTATATAATATTCACTATGATAAATTAAATAACCACATTCATAAAAATGTCTTACATCCACATCTCACCACTAATATAACCATCATCATATCTAAATATATCTATAAACTCATATAAAACATCACATTATGATAACCACATTATGATAACACATTTACACATCTAACTATCCGTAAAATCATATATATATATATATATAAAATAAGGCACTTTGGCCCATATAATAACTACATAGTAAAATATACATCTAAAAGCCCTAAACTACTAGCTCCACCATTGGTCACCCTCTTTGGCCCTCAAATACTCCCCATTAAAGAAGTAGCACCTTGCTGAGATGAGTGTTGTTTACTTACCATATACTTTGCATACTCTAGAACCTTTGGTAGTCTGTCCCCCATTACACCCTCATAATATATCATCTCTACATGCAACGCCTAGTATCAAGCCAAGATCACTATCCTTGGAGGCCCCATCAACCCTTCTAACAAAAATCTTCCCATAGCTATTGATGTTCCCACTTCTCTCAACACACATATGCCTAATCTAATTAGCCTCTATGCTACAAGTGTACTCCTTATCACTCAAAGTCACTCCCTCAAGAGCTCATGATAAAGGTATAAAGGTACATGATAAAATTCCTTTAAATACGTCAGATTCAGTTATCTTGGTTTTGTTATACCTACCCTAGATTTATCTCCAAATTTGTCACCCACCCATCCCTCTCCTAAAACAAATTCCTCAACCTCATTACCTCATCCTCCAAGGAATCCACTTGATCATCTCTCTTAGCTAGCTCTTGTCTCAACTTCTCCACTTCTAATCCACCTCCGATCTACCACTTGACCTCCTCTCCCATCTCCAAATCATCCTCTCCCCACTCTCTTCGTACCCTTATGACCATATCCCCTTAAGATATCATTGTATCCTACCACTAAGATGCATACTCAGGTGTCAACCAAACATCATCAATCTCGGTCAGAGTTACATCCTCTTATGCCATATCATGAATATACCTCAGCTATACTGCCAACAACTCTATATATCCCTTAACTCTCCTATAGAAAATAGGATTGTTTGGTACATATTGTACTAGGACAAACTATCACCTCACTTGTCTAAATTGAACCACCTCAACCATCTCCACTCTTTTTCCTCATATCTTCCTCTCCTATTGCATCATACAAATATCATCTCCCTCTCTCAGCCATATAGGGAAGTGTACATATGGCTTCCAAATAACATCATCTGTCCCTAAGCCATCTAATAATCTTGCACAATAGTCCAAGCTCTAAGATATTATATCTTGGGTAAAATAATTGTGCCACCTCATAAATCCAACACATTATACATTGTCATGTCATTTATCCCATGGAAGACCTTATGTCTAGATCACTCTAATATGCTCATAATCCTGGTACTATGATACAAAAGTCACATCTAATCCAAACCTCCTTCCTAAAAAATCCCACAACTATCTATAAACATGTGTTAGTAAATTTATCCACTAAAAAAAACCAATCTTGTACTCTATCATATCTTCCGCTACCCAAGTCAATGCCCATGGAAACCAACCACTTTTTGAGTTTAGTAAAGCATAACAGCTAATCACCACCATAATAATAGTAGCCAATGAACTCCCATCCACTACATCATCCCAAAATGACTCAAAATAAAATTCCCCTGCAACGTATGTCACATATAAAGAAACATCACCACACATTCTCACCGTAGCTTCCCACCGTATTGTCTCATCAGTAGGAATAATCATCTCACCCTAGATAGGAAGCAAAAAAATCATGTACTCATCCTCTAGGGTAATGATAATATCCATTGTAGGCATCCAAAATGTTCTTATAGCTATATCTCATCACTCTAATAGTTCCACCATCATCTCTAAATCTCGATGGAGTCACCTATAATGATGTAGGATGCCTACCCCCAATACCTCAAAAATTTCCCAATTGTCATCATCTATGTACTCATGTAACCTCTCTAACAACAACGATGCTCGATCCCTTATTTCTAGGCATCTCTTTTCATGTATCCATAAAATAAAAAAGAGACTATTAGCCATGACAACACAACATTTATCCAAATTTTCAAAACCAAAAAAAAAAAAAAATCAAGTGAACACCGATTACATGGATTAGTGCCAATCCTAACCAAATCAACATTGATCTTAAAAATCAATGCCTATCATATATCCTCATATAGAAAATATATATAACCTAAAATAATAACAAAATGAACTTACCTATATCTAAGATGGTCATCATTTCCTCTCTCAATAACCTATGATTAACTAAAATGTGGAATAATGATAGTTAATATAATCTAGAACGAAATGTAAATACAGTAAATAAATTCAATAAGTATCTATTGAAAGTAAGACAAGAAACTAATCTAATGAAACTAGAAAACCTAATATGTAAGAGAAGTATGGAAATGACTGAGTTGATTTGAAAAACTTGTGGGACTATGTTACATAAGTGAATGGAGAAACAAGAAGAAGGAACAATTTTGTAGAGGCCCCAAAAACAATGGATCTTGGCTATCTAGTTGGATTGGAGCACCTAGAGAGGGATCGGGGCACATGTGGGTGCCATGGTCTATAGAATGGGTGCTATAGTCTATGCAGGAGGTTTGGAACCAAGTTTCATAGGTTTGGAAGATGGTCTGAAACCCTTGTTATTTGCCACATCAGATTCAGTGCTCCACATTAGATGTCACCTGAGATAAACAATGGAAGAAAGACCTGCAAAACCCTAAACAAGCATCAATCCCTAAAAAATAATAATGTATATGATAGGGTCAGAATGACCTCAAATGCCATAGTAGTGGACTTACTAACTAAGTGTTGCACTAAGATAAGGACATAAAAAACCGAGGTCCAATTTTTTTTAACTCGCATTATTCACATTACTTGATTGATATGTTGACTTCACCATTATCAAATCATACAATTATACAAAAAAATCGTATGTTCTAAAAACATCGATAAAAATCAGCTTTGAGTCCAAAGGAGATTTCATTATTTTCAATATTTCAGTACAATCTTATAAGGTTACATGTAATGGTAAAGAGCCTTATAAGCTTATATAATATATTGATTATTTCAACAATACATAAAGTACAATTTAGTTTTAGAAGGGTTTAATAGAACCTAAGGCACATGTGCACAAGGAAAAGGAAAGGGTTTTAGGACTTATCCATATTCAACGTTTAAGGAAGTGCACATGAGAAAAGCTTGACCCGGCTGAATGCGAAGTGGATAAGGTTCAACCTGGAAACTCGATGGTCAAGGAAGGAATATTCCATGTGATGGAAGGATCCAGAAAGAATTCATTACAGAAAGTGGAGAGCTCAGATGGGAAGAAGCATGCTCCATTGAAGGACCACATGGACACTTGGCAACCGATCTATTACTTCAGGAAGGCATGGTGGTGGATGCTAAAGCTATATATAGAGATGCTCGGGTAGAAGAAAAGGGGAGAAAGGTCCTTAGAGAAAAGGGTGGAAGAGAGATGAGAAGAGAGATATTAAGAGAGGAAGAGAAGAATAAGATGGGGGAGAAGCTCTGTAGAAATAGAGATGGGTTCTAGGGATTCTCATTAGGAAATATATAAGAGAGATTACATATCTAGAAGGATGAGTCTATGAACATCTTTGTAATAGGAAAGCATAGTTTATGATTTTGATGTATAAGTCTTATCCGCATTAAGACATTTTTTTTGTAATGACCTTGAGGAATGTAATGTGGTTACTGTACAGAGAGTAATATGAATATATGGCTTTCTTTTAAAATATATACATTGTTCATGTGTATAAACCCTAGTTCCTTTTTCTTTTTATTATCATATCTGTTATTATCTGATTTGATATAAATTCCTTATATATAACTGAATAATGAATGCATGGTTATTTCCCTTCTTGCATCTAAGCTTCTGTCAGTAGGGGATGTATTCTCAAAAAAATCACATAAAGGAGGGGCTCGGTGCCCGCACGTGCCTCGGGTGAGCACCCAGTGCCTGCTGGGTGATAGTCTCATGCACATGGGATTAGACTGTTATTTCTAAGGACATAAAAATGACTACATCTTGGTTCCATTTTTGGGACCTCTTTTCAAATTTATTGTGAGAAATGGCATACATCTTGGTTCCTGTGATGCATGATGATAGAACATTTGACCTTGGAGAGTGTTGAAGCATGGTTCAAGAGCATGGAGGATGAGTTTTCTCAAAGATTCAGCACTGGACCTGAGTTTGATGCATGTAGATGGGTAGAAGAGAACCTATACCATGAGTTGTATGAGACTTTCTTCTGTTGTTTTCCAGTAGAACTATATGAATGGCTTTTAACATATGCGTCTAGATGGAGCTGGTACTATAGATCACATGTATGGACCCAAGATGATTACCAGAGGCTGCAGGATGTAGATCTGACTTGGACGCATGTTGTTAATCACTGGTGGAAAGGAGTGCTAACCAGTTATACTCTAGAATATGCCATTTCTACGTATTCTTTCCTAGAGGTTGTTGAGTTTGAGTTTCTAAGGGATCCCAGAGGATCATTTTTACATGTTATCCCTTTGGCTATGAAGATCTTGATCATTACCCTAAGTTTAGAGGCATTCCCTATGGCCGGCTAAGCTTCTCTGAGCACTGGGAGAGGAAGCTAGGGTGGAGGAAGATGGTGGAAATTGTGGCTGAAAAGGAAAGGGAAGAGAGACAACTCAAGTATAGTGAAGCTCATGAAAGGGAGATGGCTAGACAACGTGAGGTTTTAGGTGTGATGGATCTATGGAGGTAGATGTTGCAGGAAGGAGTTGAGGTTCACACAGAGGACATGGAACCTGAGCAGTCTGTGCTACCCCATCTTGGAAAGCATGGGAGAGAATCCCCTTCATATTCTGATGAGATTTCATCACATGGAGAAAGGAGATCCATCGGCACGCATCTGAACCCACCTAGTGACCAACCCCTAGCGCTTGGTTTTCTAGATCAAGGAAGAAGTATTGTTAATCTAGTTGGTATCACTGGAAGTAACTGATCTATGCCTAGGAGATATAATTTTTCATTTGTGACATCCATGGTGCACAAACCATTCCCGTATTTGGAGGAATTTTTGGACAAGGTGAAAATACACAAGGTTTGGGTATCACATCTAGAAGTGGTGTGGAAAACACAACTGGCAGTAGGACAATATCACAAACCATTGGCACACAGTTCAGTGGGACATTGGGGACACTATGCGTGACCACTTCAAGCCATTTTTCGGCTACAGGAGGTGGATCTGGTGGTATAGGAGCTGGAGGACCTGGTGGACCTAGCGGATCTAGGGATCTGGTGGGTCAGGAGGGATAGGACCTGGTGGGTCTAGTGGATCTAGTGGTGGAGGAAACACTGGAGGAAACCAAGGTTCTAGATCAAGGTGGGACAAGGGCCTCAGCCACCTCCACAAGTATTTTTGAGATGTTTTTACACCTACCGGACTACAAAGGTATTGAGGATGCTACAGAACATGTGCACAAGTGTGAATTACTATGGTGCACAAAGAGGATCACTACCCCGGAATGAAAGGCAAGTCAGTTTGTAACAACATTGTAGGGGCACACACATAGCTGGTACCACAAGTATGACCCCATCAGATGGTGTGGATTACACCTGCATTGAAGAATTCCTTCCTAGCAGAGTTCCATATCCTTGAGTTTGAGCAAAAAAGCATCAGCACCCTAAAAGAGATCCAACAAGGAATGGCAGAGAGTGTGCGGGAGTATGACGCATGATTCAAAACTCTCTTATCAAAACTATCCTATGACATACACCCCTCTCAACATGCTTAATGGTTTGTTGGGGGATTGATAACACCATTTAGAAGGGCACTGTCACACAAGACTTTCACAGACCCGCGTGAGGCCTTGGAAGCTACCCTACGTGCTGAGGCTATTGGGAGCATTGATACTGGTGTTAGCCCTTTTCTGGAGGCTCAAATTGCTGCAATGGCCAAGTAGTTGGAGAAGTTGTCTACAAATTCAATGCATGAGGTTCATAGTGGGATTTGGTGCACAAATTGTGGAGTGGAGGGGCATGCAAAGGATAGTTTCCCTCAAAAGTTGGTACGTGCCATGGCGGTAGACTTTGAGATTTTCCATGGGGATCATGATGCAAATAGATGTCCTCTACTACAACAGGTAATCCACAAGAATGTTTCTTGCTATTGCAATATTTATACCTCTATGACCCATGATACCAAGGATTGTAGGTTGATTGACCAGATTCATGATGTTATTGATCTTGGTGTGTGCTAGACTAGCCTTGCAAGTAGTTCCAAGGATGATGATCACCACTATGAAGGGTAGTAGATGGAGGAGCACATGGAAGAGGCTTTCGCAGAGGATTTTTTGGTCACAGTAACCATGGTGGAGGAAGAGGTGAGTTCCCATGAGGAACCTGTTATAATTATGGGTCTACAGAGCATTATAAGCATGAGTGTCCTAATCTATTGTAGTGCTCATGGTGTGGAAAGAAACATAAGTATGAGGAGTTCCCTGAGTTGTTTGAGCACATGAGCCAACAACACCAGAAAGACAAAGGCACTGGGATGGTAAGTATAAAGAAGGCCGACCCATAGTGGATGCCAAGAGTGGTGCATGAGTCAGGATTAGAACTTGTACTAGTGACAACACAAGTAGAGGCTGCATGCATGCAAGGGAGATGCCAAGAAAAAACTAGTTGTTATGGAAGAAGTGGTACATGGGAAATATCCAAACCCTACTCATCAGAAGGAAGTGTACCAAGAGACTATGGATGTGATTCAGGGATTACAATGAGAGATCGAGTGTCTGAAGGAGTAGTCAAGGTAATTAGAGAAAAGGAAGAATGCTGAGGCTCCACAGAAGGATCTGGATGAGGTCAGGGAAGTGTGGAAAATGTTAAGGTAGGAGAATATCATTCCCTTGCTAGGATAATGGTTACGGGAGAAGGTACCATGCACCAAGAGAGAGCATGAAAGGTAGGTTCTACATGCCAACCTTCCTCCTCACAGCCTTGACTATGATAAAGAGATTACATTGAATGCAGTTGTTGATGGGTGGCTTCTGAGCAATATCCTCATCAACACTAGAGCAGAGGTCAATGTTCTCACCTTGGATGCATGGTATCAAATGGGAAGGCCCACATTACAACCATCTTCGAATGTGTTGTATATGGTGAACAAGACAAAGGAAATGCCCATTGGAGTCTTGAAAGATGTAGTTATCACTATTCAAGGGGCCAAGTTCACTGGGGACTTTGAAGTCTTGGTGCTCGCCAAGGTGGATAATTTCCCAGCATTACTTGGGTGCCCTTGGTGTTATAAAAACAATGTTGACCTGTGGTTTAACAAGGGGTATATAAGTTTTGAGAACAAGGAAGAAAGGGTGATCATTCCTTTAACAGATGGGAAGTCAGCACCCTATACTGAGCCCTTAGGAGAGGAATTCCTTGACAGAATCTATGTGTGCTCCATCAGAGACCCTAAAATAATTCATCCTACAGAAGGGGTTATCCAATTTGAAGATGCTCAGTCGATGAGTGATACAACTAGCATAGCATGTGACAATTGGGTGCATGGGACTTATGAGTTGATTGGGTGACAATTGAGAGGATCTGTAACAAGGGTGATGAAGGTGCGCTCAGTCAAGTGCCTGGGAAGAAAGAAGCTACCAAGTTACTCTGGAGGAGCAAGCCCTGATGATTTCTTATGAGAAATGGAGGCTTAGTGGAAAAATGAGGATGAAAGGAGAAGTATGCTTAGTTATAACTTGCTCAGGACTATAGCGCATTGGTGGGAAACACATCGCAAGAGTCTCCTAGAGTGGTGCGAGGTAAGAGTCACATTCTCTATAAGATTCTGTAGAAGCAACGCACCCACTGTTATCCAAGACTACCATGTCAAATAACCCACCTCTTCCCATATCCAAGCATGTGAGAAGGCCTGGATGGAGGGCAAAATTTCTTTACCACCTTCATTATGGGTGCATAACTTATATTCCACCTTACAGGGTTGTGCACGTGCATGGTATATTCACTCTGAGACATGGAATTGGAAGGAGTTAACAACTGATCTCATTCAAGCATTTGAGTATCGAAGTACCAAGCCATCAGTGGATAAGGCATTGCAAGTTGTCAAGTGCCTTACAATGGGAGATAGTGCTATGGTAGAAGATAGGTTACTAGAGTTGCTGGGTGAACCTTGTTTGGAGACGCATCTCAATGAAGAAGAATCAAAAGAAATACATATTGAGCACGCATGCATTGAAAATGAAAAAGGAAAAATGATCTATGTAGTAGATGGTGAAGAGATGTAAAATCTGGATGTTAACCATTCTGTAGGTATGCATGAAGTCATAGATAATGCTGATGAGTGAGCGTGCACCTACCATGAGCCCTTGAAAATAAAGAAGGTTAACATTGGCTCAGAGGTAGAACCTAAGGAAGCTATCATTGGGGACTATTGGTCAAAGAAAGAAGTTTCAAAGATCATTGATCTATTGCATGAGTTCCAGGATTTGTTCCCACATGGGTACCATGAACTCAAAGGCATCCACCATTCCTTAGGGGAGATGAGGATCAAGTTGAAGGAAGGTGCACACCTGATTCAGAAGAGGCCTTATCAGATGAATCTGAACTTGCGCGTACGGGTCAAGGAGGAAATAGATAAGATGATTGATTTAGGCATTATTGAGGTTGTGGAGGAATTAGAATGGATAAGCCCAATGGTCATCAGTATCAAGAAGGATGGAATAATAAGGATTTGTTTTGACTACAGGGACCTGAATATAGTATGTTTCATCAATCCTTTTCCAACCCCCTTAGCTGAAGACATTCTCGAGGGAGTAGCCAGGCGTGAGGTCTACTCTTTCACGGATGGGTTCTCAGGGTATCACCAAGTCAGGATTGCAAAGGAAGACCAGAGAAAGACAACTTTCACCACTGAGTGGGGAAGATTTTCCTATACAGTCATGCCTTTTGGATTGAAAAATGTTCCTATTGTATTCTCACGCATTGTGGTTCAGGACTTCATCCACAAATTTCTTCAAGTCTACCTAGATGAATGGACTGTGTATGGACTGGTAAAAGACCATTGTGACAATTTGAGGCTAATGTTTGAGAGATGTTGGTAGTTGAGGATATCCCTCAACATTAAGAAATGTGTCTTTTCCACTCCATTTGGAACCTTGTTGGGGCATATTATATGTAAGGAAGGCTTACTAGTGGATCCCGCCAAAGTTGCAGTTATTGTGGGATTGGGGAGCCTACTAATCAAAGCATAGTGTGTAGATTTCTTGGACATATGGGGTACTATAGGAAGTTCATCAAAAGATATGCCAAGATCACCATGCACCCTTGGAAGAATTTCTAAAGCACAAGAGTGCTTTCATTGGGGAGAGGCGCAACAAAAGGCATTTGACACTTTGAAGGATAGACTTGTCACTACACCCATACTACACTTTCCTTCTTGGGATAAGCCTTTCCATGTGCATGTTGATGCCTCAAGAATAGCCATTGGAGCAGTACTAGCACAACCTTTTGAGGGGATTGTTGATCACCCCTTGTGTTTTGCAAGTAGGAAGTTGACACCAGCAGAAAATAATTATACCCCTACTGAGCATGAGGCACTATCAATGATCTATGTACTACATAAGTTCAGGCAGTATCTGCTAGCAACACCTTTTATATTAGACATAGATCACATGGCACTAAATTATTTGGTAAATAAGCTTTTTTTGCAAGGGAACATATGTCATTGGGTCCTATTGTTTCAAGAATTTGAGTTCACAGTTGTTGTAAAACTAGGGAAAAGTAGTTCAAGACTTGACCACTTATCAAGAATTAACTCAGGAGAGTACATTTAGAGTATTGAGGATATAATGCCAGATGGGAAACTATTTAGGTTGTGGCACACACCCTCAGACTTAGAAGATATTGTGTATTCTTGAAAATAGGTGTGGTGTAGAAGGGATGAAGGCTTTAGAAAGGAAGTAGTTGGCTATACGCACCACACCTTACATGTTGATTAGTGGAGATCTATATAATTTAGGATGATGAGGTTATACACCGATGCATATTAGAACATGAGCATGTGTTATTATGGAGGAAGCACATGGTGGGATTGTAGGAGGACACTATGCAGGAAATGCTACCATGCAGAAGATTCTAATGGCAGGGCTTTGGTGGGAAACCATCTACCAGGATTGTATTGAATTTTGCAAGGCTTGCAACCATTGTCAACACCTAGGAAAACCTGGAAAGAGGGATGAGATGCCATTAAGGATGATAGCCAGTATAGAGCCATTTGAAAAATCATAAATCAACTTTTTAGGGCCAATTTCACCTGCCATGTGAAGGACTGGTTCATGCTACATCATTACTTGCACTGATTACTTGACAAGATGGGCAGAAGAAACGCCTATAAAGGATTACACTGCAGTGACAACTGCTAGATTTTTATGGGAGAACATAATCAACAGGTATGGATGTCCTTTGAGCTTGACTAGTGATAGGGGTACACATTTCTCTGAATGAAACATGGTCAGGATTCTATTAGCAAAATTTATGGTGGCCCATCACAATACTAGCCCTTATCACCCTCAAGAAAATGAAACTTCTAAGGCATTTAATAAGATACTAAGTCACATGTTGACTAAGATTTGCGATGTTGGAAGACAGGATTGGGATGACAAAGTATCAGTCATTCTATGGGCATGTAGAACAACCTACATAATATTGAACAAGGCCACACTGTTTCAGTTGGTGTTTGGCATTGAAGCAATTTTACCCATTGAATTCATGTTACCATCATTGCGTAGAATGTGCACAAGAGGTTTAGATGATGAACAAGCACTTGAGGAAAGGATTGATAGATTGATGCAGTTAGATGAAAGGCGATCACTTTCTAGATGGAGTCACAAGACTAAAAAGGCCAGATAAAAGGCATGGCATGATCATCATATCAAGAACAAAAAGTTTGAGGTTGGGCATATGGTTTTGTTGTATGATTCCAAGTTTCTGTGCCATCTTGGGAAATTGAAATTCCATTGGTTCAGCCCTTACATCATCTCATACATCCTTGATTTAGGTGCATGTTAGTTACAAGTGCTGGATGGGATAAAGCTACCTGGCCATTTCAATGGGAGTAGGTTGAAGCCCTACTATAAATAAGCCTTCCTGGTGTTTGTAAATAAGGTAGTATTTCCAGTTAGATTAGAATTTCCTTTATGCATTTTTTATTTTCTTTGTGTTTCCCTTTCTCATTGCTTGTTCCTTTCCATTGTTTTGTTTTTACGCCTTGTGCGCTAGTAACCACATTATTTTCAAAAGGTTATGTATGTGCAGAGGACCACACATCTATTTTAGTGTGGGGTAGAGTAGTGTGAAGTGAAGTATAAGCTGGCAGTAAACGTTAAATGGCCCGGTTGAAGGATAGAAAGCACATGGGAAAATGGTGGATGAGAATGGTTGGTGTTAGGATAAGGATTTATAAAGACCACATACAGAGAAGGAAAAGCACATGAACAACATGAGGTAGGCAAGGGAAAAAATTGGGTAAAGGACAGAAGATAAGCCTTCGGCACAGCAAACGCATGTGTAAGAGTCTTTAGTCAGTAAGGATTTTTGTGTGCCAGAAGGTTGTAAAGAGTTTTTCGGGCAAGATTGGGCACGTGGGTAAGGGCACTTAAGGTCAAATTTAGTGGAAAAAGCCACATTTAATGCTAAGTAAATTGGTAGCTGGCATAGCATTTATTTCTAGAAAGAAGGAAAAACCTATAAGTATGAGGTCAAGTGAATCATTATTTTACCTTGCAGTTACAAAGTGGAAGAGATCTTGTGAACTAGGGCATCTAGAGAGATTTGTGTGAAGGAAGAAGAATCATAGAGATCTAAGTGCACAACTAGGTTGATCTGTGAACCAGAGTGGAAGGAGTACATGGGTGGGGAGAGTTCTTTTGGAGTACACCATCTTGTGGAAGGGTTTTCCTAGTTAGGGTTTGGAAGATAGGGCACAGAGGTAGGAGGATTCTTCGCGGAGTTGAGCCTTAGAGTTGAGTAGAGTAGTAGAGTAGAGCAAGGAGGAATTTAAGTTTTAACCCGACAAGTAGAATGACACCAAAGAAGGCAACCATCTCACCAAAGAAACAGAAGGGAAAGGGAAAAGGAAAACAAACTACTGCCACTAGTTCCAATGAAGAGTGGTATGTAGAAATGCAGTAACCAGATGGAATGTTGCTAGGGAAAGAGTGGGAATCATACTTGAGGAAGATGGTCATAAGTGACTACAATCATTGCACAAGCACTACAGAAAAAGATATGGCATTGGAACTGGTTTTTCCAACTAACAAGAGGACACTAGAAGGAATGTCCAATCTACAGCAATGAAGTGAAGGTGAAGTTGGAGAAGCTCAGGTTTCTAAAACTATATGAGTTTCCCTATTTTGGAAAGCCCGAGCGGTTATACTAGTGGTTGATGTCATGTGTACACGAAGACCACTTATATTTTGCAGGCCGCAAAATGTGCATGACTCCTCAACTCATATCAAAATTTCACTGTCCTAAATTGTGAAGGAGACTCGATAGATTACGACTTAGATGATAAGGAGGCCATCAAGGAAACTGTGGAGGCCTATGACTACAAAAAGGGTTCGTGCTATTTTGATATCATAGATATCCCTAACCCTGTTATGAGAATGGCCACGTGCTTGGTTACCAAGCTGAATGATCAAGAAAGGTGGACACAAGTGAACAAGGCATGGCTGAATGTATGCCGAAAGATTTTTGAAGGCACCATTTACAACTTATCCGTGTACATTATAGATTAGATCATTAGCAGCGTGCAGGAAGGAGAGAAGATATTGTTCAACAACATTCTCCTCACCATCATCTTCTCAGAGATTGGAGTGTCTGATGGGCCAGAGAAGTTCATCTGGGAGTATCCAGAAGAAAATACCTCACCCACAAAAAGGTTTGAGAAATATACTTGTGAGACCATGACGGCCGCTCACAAGGTGCACCTGGAAAAATGGTACAAGTGGATGTGTGATGCTTTCAGTGTAGAAGTGGAGGATACCTGAGTAGTTTCCCATGCTCGTAGATGGGGAAGTGGAGTTTTTTGTATATCATCATTTTTGTATTGGCCAGTTCACCTTAATAGATGGGACTAAGAGTCCATGGTGCAAGCTACCATTTTCTTTCACCGCATAATACTTCCAAGCAGGGGTCAACCATTTAAGGAGGCCAAGAGACTAAGGTTTGACCTTAGTGAGGTAGATCAAGCACTGAAAGCTCATATATACAAAGAAGTGCACATATGTGGAGAAATATGTCTCCCACAAAGTGCAGATGATAAAACCAATAATGCTTCCGATCACCGGAAGGGCTGTAATAAGGGTATATCTACACATAAGGAAAAATTTTGAGAAGGGTGTCTACCTAGAAAATGACATATCCATTCTAGAATACCCCATAAGAATAAAGAAGGACACACGAAAGAAGAGGGAGAGAGAAGAGGTGCAGGAGTAGAAGGCACGAAGTGTGCAGATAGCACAATCTATGGGTGCACCGGAAACAAGTGCTAAGCCAAGAACTTACGCATGTATGAAGAAGTCCCTAGTCAAGGAGAAGACCCCAGAAGAAGAGGTTCCAGAGAAAGAGGATCCCCTCACAAGATAAGAGTCATTAAGGAAGGAGTCGCCCACTGAAGAGAAAGAGAGGGAAGAGTCTCCTATACTGGAATCACCAGTTAGGAAGAAACAGAAGGTGACGGAGAAGGCAGACTCAGAGGAAATAGAGGGCTTGGAGGCCTACATGGGTGAGAGGGATGACGATGAGGATGAAGAAGTTCATAATCATCCCGTGTATGATATACACGATTCAGAAGAAGAAGGAAGTGAAGGGAAGAATGGAGAGGAAGAAGCAAATGCTCAAGGAAAAGGGGTGAGCAAAGAAGTAAACACAAGAGATAAGAGGGCCTCAAGCCTCACCAAGGAACAAATAGAATAAGCGCATAAGAGAGAAGTGGTAGACATCATTGAAAATGTTAGTGGAACAGTAAGTAGAGCATAAGGAAGATGAAGTGATGAAGGAGATTGAGGAAGAAAGCATTGGAAAGGAGTATGGTAACATGGGTGGAGATCCCAATATGGCTGTGAGATTTCCAAAGTCTGCACGCATAGGTGGGAAGAGTGTTGTGTGGTAGCACAAGGGTAAGGAATGGGTTACATCAATGATCCAATCAAGGTGTTATGTGCGCACTTTGAGAGAACCGTGCCAACAGAACAACTCCTGGCCATGCCCTCATTTAACATAGAAGGTGCATACCCACGAACCAAGAAGATGTTATCTTAGGTGTTTGAATCCCATGTTGATGAACCTAAGTTTTAGGTAACCCAAGGGGCACTAATCAAGATTCCAAGAGACAAAAGGGATAAAACCCTTGGTTAATGTTCAACAATTTTTAGATGAGAAAGTCTGTAATGCACTCAAAAAAAAATTAGTTGAGGTTGAAGGCCAGAATTTTGGGTGGAATGATAGGGTGAGATTCCTCGAAGTGAATTTAGAGAAGGAGGAGGAGGAGCTTCTCAAGAAAAAAAGGACCTAAAACAAGAAGAAATGATCAGCGTGTAGTTAAGTTGTGAATTGAAAGAGGAGAAGGCAAGGGTGCGCAAGTTACACAAGAAAATCAAAATGATTATGGATGATATTGTCTTAAATCATCCCAACCTAGCACCACCCAAGAAAAAATATGAATCATCCTTGTAGTGCCTAGAGGATTTGACTCACACCGTCACTATGGAGAGGTATCCACTCACCTTAGAGTCCACAGAAGAAGCATCAGTGTTCCAAGAGAGAGAAGACAAGATAAAGGTCATAGGGATTATTGCTCAGTATACCAAACTCCTTTTCAATGTGAAGGCCATTGTGAAAGTTGCTAAAGCTGCCTATGAAAATTGTGCTGATAGAGATAGAGTAGTAAGCATCTTTGTTTCTACACATGAGACAGAACTCAAGGAGTTCTAGGAGAAGAATAAGGAGAATTGAGTAGAGTGGGATAAGATCTTGTCTAAGGTGGAAAATAAATCAGAGGCTATTTATTCCTTGCAGGACTCGATAAAAAATGGGATGAAAGAATTATACCCCTAGATCGCTCACAGGATGGATGCCCTTGAGGATTTGGGAAAAAAACTAGAAGGAATTTTTGAAACAGTGAATGCCAAGGGGTAAGGGCTAAGCTTTGAGGAGGTAAGCTCCCTTGTAGGTGACCTTTGTTAGCAAGCACAATGCAATGTTAATGTCTGGGATAAACTAGAGGTAGATATAGGGAAGGATTTACCTCTCCTCCTTCAATAATGAACATTTTCTCCTTCATTCCTCCATTCTTTCATTCTTTCTCCCAATTATTCATTCTTTCATTATTTAGGGAAGGATTTACCTCTCCTCCTTCAATAATGAACATTTTCTCCTTCATTCCTCCATTCTTTCATTCTTTCTCCCAATTATTCATTCTTTCATTATTTTTATAACTATTTAGAGCCAACCATTATTTAATAGAAGTGTTTCTGAGGATGGAGAACATGATTAGTATGGGGTGATGTTGAATCTCATAATATTGGCTAAGTACAAGAACATCTTTGTAATATGGAAAGCATATGTTAGGAATCTGATGCATAAGTCTTATCTGCATTAAGACATTTGTTCTGTAATGAACTTGAGGAATGTAATGTGGTTACGAAAAAGAGAGTAATATGAATATATGGATTTCTTTTAAAATATATACATTGTTCATGGGTATAAACCCTAGTTCCTTTTCTTTGTATTATTCCCCCTTCTTCATCACAATATCATCAGAGTCTCAATATCCTGAATATTACATATAATCAATCCATCTCTTCTCTAATCCCATTTTCACTACCCCAGACATCCCAAATTGATACACATATCCATACTCAGGCCCAATAAAATCCTATCATCCAACATCAACAACATACTCAACATTTTTCCACATCTCCCCACATCCCTTTATCACAACCACTCCACAAAACAATATCCTCTCAAGCTACCCCTCATCAATGCTCCACATCAAGCCCATTTATTACAAAACTATACTACTTCACATTTTCATCAGTCAAATCAATCACGTCCTCTTGTCAATTCCTTCACATTTAATCTTACAAATGATTCCATATAAGATCTATGTCAAATAATTAGACAATTTAGAAACCACTACCAAAGGATCTAAACAAGTCCTCACTTACTATTGGGTTTATAATGAACCCATCCATCTGTCAATATCATATAAGCCCTATCCTCCGCATTGGGAATTTCCTAAGTTCACCTTGTTCCATGGCAAGGAGGATCCTTAGCAGCAGATACTATCCTTTAGACATTCATGTTATCTCATCATCCACAATCAAGATCTTCTTCTCAAAACATTTCTAAATGCACTAACAGGACCTTGATTTGGACTGGTATAATTCCCTCCCTCGACACTCTTTGGTCTCTTTCACATAGTTAGCCCTATTTGTTTCTTAATCACTTCGCTATAAATGTCACTTGCAAAATCACCATTTCTGACCTTGCTACCATAAAAAAATCCAAAAATGAATCCCTTGGATACTTTGTCACTAGATGGCAGAGCACTATCAATCAATTGTCTTTTCCACTTCTGTAGTCAGAATTAATCAAGTTATTTACTCCGATCATGTTCCCATCACATATCATCCACCCTTCAAATATCCATACATTCCGCACCTTCAACAAAGCCTTTGCTAGGAAATTAGAAATCCAAGCCCTCAAAGAAGGCCATCTTGATCTTGAATCTCCACATGTCTCATCTGATTCCCCTAGATCTTTGTATGATTCAGATTTGGATACACACATTTTATCTGATTCCCCTAGGTCTTCCTATGATTCAAATGAATCCACACATTCATCTAGGTCTTCCTATGATTCAGATGAAACCACATACATTTCATCTGATTCCCCTTGGTCTTCCCATGATTCAGAAATTACCACATATGATGACATTACCTGACTTCAACAACACCCTCGATAGAATCATTCCACATAGATAATGTGCATCCCTTGAGTTACGTCGTTAACAACATTACATGTGATCTTCCCAATAAGAATACTTGTTCATCACTAATGTTTTCTCCTGAAAACTTAATCACTGGATCCTCTTTTTTATGATTCTTACACATCGATATCACCCATGTCCACTATCCAATCATCCATTACCTCTACACAACCCTTAGATTCCACTTTGGAGACTGTTACTAAGAATTCATTCATCATCAAATATCTCTACATTAACCACTTTGTAAACTAATCAAAGAATTAGATAACCCACATAAATATAACTCATCCCAATCACATCTCAAAATAACATCTCCCTCATTCAAACTCAGACCCAATCATATCCCTAAATACTCACCTACCTTCTAACCTAGAATATTTCCCTGAATCAAACAATACATAGTCATATACCATCACACTCACGTCTTTGCCCTTGTCATTTGACACGAGTCCCTCTTCTCTATCTAACAAAAATGTTACATAATCAAAACCAATCACATTCATTTCCTCATCCTCATTATTTGTCATAAAACACCCTCCTTTACCTAAAATCAATACTACAAAATCTCAGCACAGGGCATCTAAAGTCTCACCTTTAGTATCCATTTTGGGACCTCATCCTTTATCACAATCTAATTCTATTCAAACCTATGGGTCTACCCTTACCATTAATTTTGGGACCCCATCTTTAGCTCAATATCATGACACGCAATCAAACCCTATCTCATCCATCAACCATCCCTCCTCCTCTATTTTGGGACCTCATCCATCTATCTAATCTTATCAATACATATGCTATCCATTTCTTGGGTCATATTCTCCCTCTTATCAACCTCACAATGTCCCTATGATGTTCCAACACCATACAACATCCATGAATCCACCCCATCCAAAAATAAGACATGTCCTCCTAAGCAAGTAAATCAAAATCAAAATCCGTTAATCCAAATCCCCAAAAATAGAATTACGTTGATATCCTTGATAGACTCATGCAAGCCTCTCTTATCACATTACCACCAATTAAAAAACCCCATCCCCATACTCGGAAACCTACCTGGTATGATCAAGACAAAAACATGTGCCTACCATAGATGCTCTGGGCATAACATGGAAGAGTTGTAAAGCACTTAAAGCCATAATCAAATGACTCTTCCTTATCGATGATCTTCCCTCAAAAGAGGACCATCCTAAGCCATCATCGATATCATCACCCTCGTCAATGTCCTCACCGACATCTATAGGACAAGGAAGACATCCTTATTCTATCGTCAACAAGCCTTCGTTAGATATCTCATCAGTTCCTTTGCATTATCCTTCCCTTTTTGAAGGTCCATCAATCTCATCAGCACCTTCCTTTGAAGGACATTATCTCGTTAGCACCTTCCCTTGAAGTTCCATCAAATTTTTTAGCACCTTCCCTTGAAGGTCAATCAACTTTTAGCACCTTCCTTTGAAGATTCATCAATCTCATTAGCACCTTCCTTTAAAGGTCCATTATCCTAATTAGCACCTTCCTTTGAAGGTCCTTCCCTTGAAGATCCCAAGTCATGAACCTTCCTTTGAAGGGCCATTATTCAATTATCTCCCTTAAAGGTCCTTCAACTTCGTTAAGGACCATTATCCTCGTTAACACCTTCCTTTGAAGGTCCATCAATCTCATTAGCACCTTCCTTTGAAGGTCCATCAACTCTCATTAAACACCTTCCCTAATGAAGGTCCATCAACTCAATCTCATCAACTTCGCACCTTTTATTAAAGGTCTCTCAACCTCATCAACATCCACACCTTCCCTTGACGGTCTTTCAACCTCATCAACATCTATGCCTAAGCCACTGATAATGTCTTCACCGAAATTTTTAGAACCAAGGGGTCATCCTCAACCAAATCTTGACAAACCTTCCTCATGTGTTTTCCCATCACCTTCTAGTGAAGGTCCCTTATCTCAAAACTAGTATAATTCACCCACCTATATGAACCCAAAATCAACATACACAAGTAAAACGAAAAACCAAAGCTTCGTCATATGCCCCTCTTTATCAATTGTCCTCTCATACCCCATCCAAATTTCCCACAGCTCCTTTGTCAAGGGCTCCTTTATTTACCATACACTCAATTAATCAAGACCAAAAATTATATCATCCTCATAACATCATTCCTTTTAACACATGTCATTTCTATCCACATTATTATGTTGGGAAGGCTCCTATCTACTGAGACTTCAAAAGCCTTACTTCACATGCCTTACCTTTTACACGTCATCACCAAACCTATCCTATCAATCTAATCAAAATGTCAATACTTTGGAGTAAACGTGGAATGTTTTCCCTTTATTGGATCTATCCATATAGCACGGGGAAACTTTTGAATGTCTTGCACTTGCGGCCTTTCTACTGTTAACACATCGACCATCATGACAATAGTCACATCAAAGATCTTATTCCATCATTAGCCATCCATTTTATCATCGTAATGATTTGAAAGCATGTGGTTTTCCATCACCATCCTAAATACACCTTAAAGATGAGCACCATGACTTTGTTTATCGCATCTTTCACATGGAAAAAATTCCTCTTTAGCAGGAACCCCATTGCAATCATTACATCCATCCACCTAGTCTACTAACTAAAGACATGTCTTAGGGAACACATGTGTAGTTTATGTACACTTGTTTTCCCCTCCTTGAAACATCTTATTAGGGTCTTATCCTCAAATCAAAATAAAATCCAAAATATCTATGGATTCTTCCTATCAAAGTCAAAATAAATAGATTGATCCCTCAAAGGACAACTATTCAAACATCATAATGCCAAAAATAAAAGTAGACTGATCCCTCGAAGGATAACTACTAGTAAAAATCATAGACCAATCCCTCGAAGGACACCTCTGTAAAAATCAAAAAATAAAAATCAAAAAAAATGTAGATCATACCCTCAAAGGATGGTTACCCATGTAAAAAGGCTTTGCACATCGATCAACCTTCAAAAAGTCAAAAAAATACAAGCATCCTAGGAAAGCTTCCTGCATCGATCAGCTTTCCCATTATAGCAAACTTCCTGCATTGATCAGTTTGCATCAAAATAAAAAATATAAAGCTGGGGCATTTCCCTTTGAAACCATTGAAAAGAGAACCCTCTTTTCCCACACAATCTACATATGTCATCCCTTCTCATCTCCTAAGAAGGTACATACTATCATTTCAATTTATATCCAAGTTTCTAAATGTGACTACCCATTGATAGTCATCTGTTGACATTCATTGTAAAGGCCAAAAGTGCAAGTGCACCTTCACTTTTGTGTTTCCCATCATATATGTATCAAATCCAATACAAAGGTCAATCCACGTTTCATTCTTGACATGGTTTTGACAAAACATTAAATCACTTTAATATATCAAATACACATCATACCTAAAAAATAACTTTAACAATTGTCAACCCTTCCACATCAACATTTATCAAAATATCTACCAAAATCTATTAATCACATCAACATCATACATAACACAATCTTGAGCATATCTCAACATTATATTGTTGTTTCTAAAACATCACATTTACTCATTAAAGTTGACACTTGTCAATCAGATGTCTCCTCCAGCATTATGCCCCTGATTTCTATCAGGACCCTACATCTAGTCCTCGTAAGCCCACCTTTATGGCAAACATCAAATATTCATGGTCCTTTGACCTTGTCAAATCATTATTTTTCATCATTAAAATTCATATGTCATAGGACACGAACCCTTTGGTTCCCCTATCACTAATTCCAGGTTTCGTAAGCCCACCTTTATGGAAACATCAATTTCTGGTCCTTTGACCTCATCAAATTGTCATATAATATTTTTGACTATTAATTCATACGTCTATCAAACACGAACCCTTTGGTTCCCCTATCATTTGAATTCTTGGCCTTGTAATCCTACCTTTGTGGCAACATCAATTCTTGGTCCTTTGACCTCATCAAAATCATCCATGTCTAAAAATATATGTCTATAGGACACCCTTTGGTTCCCCTATCACTTGATTTTATGGTGACACCCATCTTGTTTTTACCTCATCCTGGGGCATCACTTTATCATCTTCATATCCTTTCATCTTTCCATCTATATCTTTCAAGCTCATGATCAATTCCCTTTTCCATCAATCCCCAGTTTGAGGGGGAGCACCTCATCATGTAATTCTACAACATTTATCTATCACATCTCATTTTTGTCTCATGGCTTGTTTCAAAACCACTCAACAAAAGGGGAAAATGTAGACACCTAAAATTAGCACCACTAATTCCAGTGTGTCATCTACATCCCCCTTTATCACATTACACCCTTCATATTTATTAATATTAACATTAACATCATCTCCATACTTTCATAAGTCCACATCCATCATTAATTAAACCGAACCCTCCATTTATTAATTAAACAACACTCCATGACCTAGGTCACCCACTTCTACCCTTTAATTAATTAATTTAATAATTACATCACCACATCCCTTATCCCTAAAATCTAATTTAATTAATTAAATAGTTCACCTTCAGTACCTCACCATGTCAACTCACCTACACTCACTAGTTGTAACTACCTCTAGTTTACTAACCTTCCATAAATATTACCCATCCTAACCACCTCTAACTTTATCCCCATAACATCACTCAACCTAACTCACTAGTTAAAAATATGATCTAGTTTTCTAACCACTTCCAAAATTATCCTAAACTTACCACTAACTTATCCCTAACACTCACCTTATCTAACTAATTTAGTTATAACTAAAAAACTTCCATTCTAAAATTAAAATCCTACCAACTTGTGTTAAATATTACCTACTCTAATCCTTTTAGACTACCCCTCTCCACCTCTAAAACTCCCAAACCATCTATTATTTCTTGGTTAATCAATCCTAATCTAATGTTTTAATCACCCCTCCATCCTAACTAAATGAACAACTAACTAATATAGGAAAATAACTTAATTTTATCCTTCTCAACCAAACTCGAACTTCCTGCAATCGTCGGATGATTCACCCAAATCACTCGGTTTTCTCTCCTATTTTAACTATAAATATGGGCTCCAGGCCTCCATTTGGAATTTAATGGCAGGTGGATGTGACTCTAGGAATTCATTCTTCTTGCATTGTATACTTCTCACAGAGCTAGAGATCATCCAACAACATCCAAATCTTATTCAAGCATCATTCAAAATCACGTCAGCAGTCTTCTTGCATCCATAACCTTTCTCTCTTCAGGTAATATCACCTTTTTGTTCCTCTTTTCTCAAATTATGCAAGGTAAATGGTTTATCTTATTCCTTACATAATTTTTCATCATTTCTAAGCTTAATCAACAGTTTTCTAACACTTCTTTCAAGTCTCATTTTCGTCCATTTTTGTGGACCTGTACATTTTTCACAGCAATCACTGACGATTCTCCAAAATCAAGAAAATCCAAAACAAACTCGATTGGCCCAATCACCATAAAATTCACATATAATCACCGATTGATTCTCTACATCACTTTTTCATTATTGAAATCATATTTCTGATGCATCTTTTGGTTTGTAAAATAGAGCTACGATTCTAAAGATATGGTCAAAACATCAAAGGGTGGTTTCTATCTGATCCAGAGCTTCACCATCACTAAAATCATCATCCATAACCTTCTCAAATATGGAGCATGACTCTACAAATCATCTTTTAGCATCTTCAAGATTCATCTCTCTCAGTAATCATATCCTTCTTCTAGCATTGATTATCTAGTACAAATAGGTAAAACATCTTTATTTGAACATCATTGTTTTATCCCTTAATTAATTAATCATTTTTTTCAAACTAACCTGATTGTTTATCATCACTGTACACATTCATACAAATCTCTAGTGATTCCTTCAATCACTGTGATTCATCCTAATCACTAAAAATTCTTGTCTGTCAGAGCTACTTTCAATTATGATTTCCTTTCTGATATCCAGAGCCAATACAGACCACCATTTCACCTTTACAAACATCTAACAATCTTATCAAGCTCCTTTGAGCCATCTACATCATCATTCCATCCTTCTTTCCCTTGTGAGCATATATCCATCCACACCTTTTCTCCTTTGAGCCATATCATGATTCCTTGAACTCCCTTTGGATCAAAACCACCATAAACCACCATTTGGAGACTACAGTCCCTTTGCCTTGTATCATTTGTCTTTCATTTTATCATATGTTATCAATTCTATATTTATATTATCAGATTAATTTCTTGAACGTGGATTGAAATCCCTTTACAGGAAGTCCATTGATTTATGGGGACTAGCCTTTTCCAAGACAATCTTCCATATATTTTACTAACTCCATCTAGTGTGAGTGTTTTTGATTTGTAGGTTTTCTTACAGGGAAAAAGAGCTTTGTTCACATTCTTAAAGGAGTGCAATAACACATAATCCACATCCATGGGTATCACAGAAACTCTTTCATGTAGAGGTTTGGAAGGTCGTATCAGCTTGCTTGTAAACACGGGTTTAATATTTGTAAGATTTATCATGAACATTGATCACTGGTTCAATTAGTTACATTTTTTCATCATCACTGCTATGTTCACAAATCTCTCTAAATCACACAATTCACATTGGTTCACAAGAGTTTTAATTTTCAAGGTAGATTATAGCTATCACTCTCACCTATTAATATGTTTCTTGTTTTTTGAGCATTTAATGCGGTAGGTGTGGTAGGTGAAATTTTTCCTACTTTTTTCTTCCAAGTTTACCTTCCATGTTTTCCTTCTATGCATGGCATGCATAATATTTTAGATATTAAATACTCCCTTACAAATCCTCTTATGCATACCCTTCCATGCTTGTGCAAATAATTTCTTAGGATACATATCCTTATACGGGCCTCTTTATGTTGCACCTTCACTTTCTCTACGCCAAAATCCAAGTAGTTTTTCTTGTTGCACTTCCTACCTCATATTATCCTACAAGTTATTCCACATGTTATCATCTACACCAATTTTCCTTATACACCATTGATCAAGACAATCTAACACCATCCTTCCATTCATCATCACAAAGGGTATATCATTACTTTTTCCTTCTACCCCACACTAAAAGTATGCACTATCCTCTATGCATGATGCTTCAACAAATATATCAGATTTTGCGTGTAAACACATTTATTACAAAAAATAGAAAAGGAAACCTATCCTAAATGGTAATAATACCTTATTACAAACATAATTGACAAAAAATTATTTATATTAAGGATTAAACTTGTTCCCATTGAATTAACTAGGCAACATGGTGCCATCAAATGCATGTAATTGACATGTCCCTATCTCCAAAATATTGGTTACCTTGAATGGTCCCAACCAATATAATCTCAAATTTCATGGATGGTGCACAAACTTGGAATCATAGAGAAGTACCAATCCCCCAATTACAAAAGACTTGTTACGGATGTGCCTCTCATGCCAAGTCCTTTTGTCTTACCTTTTTCTTGCTTCTGGCTCCATCACACAATTGTATGTCGTTAATCCAATTACATCAAATTTTTAATATGATATCCTACTTCATATTCATTTTTAAGTCCTCTTGTATGCACAATACGTAGGGATAGTAACATGAACTCAATTGGTAATAAAAATTCTATGCTAAACACCAATTGGAAGAGTGTGACTTTATTCAATCTATTATACATAGTTATGTATGGCCGAAGTACAACTATAAATTTATCATCCCAATCCTTTCTTCCAAAATCACATATTTTTTTCAAGTTTTGGATCAGGATTTTGTAAAATGCTTCTACTATACCATTAGCCTGTGCATGATACATAGTTTTCTTGTGATGAATTACCATGAAATCTGCTAACAATATTCTAATGGTTTCATTCAAAAAATGGGTACCTCTATCACTTGTAAGGATTAATGGGAATCCATACCTACTTATGATGTTCTCCATATAGAAAACATGTAGTTTTAGTGGTTGTATATCCTTTGTGGGAATCACTTCTACCCATCAAATCAAGTAGTTTATGTTGGTAATAATGTATCACTCACCTGTTTTATGTACAAATGGCATAATCGGTGCAATAATCTATTAGTCAATAAAGTCTATAGCCAACTTTTTAAAAGGTTCTACAGATGATATTGATGCATAAAGGAATTTCATCCCATTATCTTGGCTTTCTAATCCTTTAGCAATGGTCAAAATCCTTGCAAAATTCCTTTGTATCTTTGTAAATTGTTTACCACCATAGTCCTATGAGTAATATATTTCACCATGGTGTCTTCATCTAGCATAATTTCCTCCATGTGATTCACACCATCAGCTTATTCTATAATTGCTTGGTTCTCATGCTCCAATATGCATCTGTGTACAATACTTCATCACGACTCATCTTATAGATATCTCTCCAACCAACTGGTAAGGTGAAACATGTATAGCTAGTTGTTTCTTCTCCATAGTTTTCATTCCTTGTGGTGCAATACCTATACACAAAAATACTACTATATCCTCCAAATCCATTGGTACATACCACAACCTAAAAAATTGTTCATCCGACAATGTATCCTCTATACTCTACGTATTTCATCACAAAATTGATGTGTAAAAGATGGTATGGTCCCATATTAATCTTTCCTAGATTCACTATTACTGAAAATTCAAATTCTATGAAACAAGAGAATCCATCTACATATGTGACCTTGTAATACTAGGCTTATTGACCAAATACTTAAATGCCATATGATTAGTATAAAATATAAATGGAGTTTCCAAAATATTTAACCTAAATTTGTGAAGCGTAACATACATAGAAAAATGATTCGCGCTCAGTAGTTGTGTAATTTTGTTCTGTAGGTGTTAGCTTCTTACTTAAAAAAATGGGATGATTAACATTTCCTTCTCCATGATGGATAACACAGCTCCAATTGATGTCCCTGAGGCATCCACACAAACATGGAATGGTAAATTCCATGAAGGGAAGAGAAGGATAGGTGTGGTGGTAAACCTTTCCTTAAAATTATCAAAGGCTTGTTGTTATGCATATTTCCAATAGAATTTCCCTTTGTCTTCAATTTTTCTTCTAGTGGCATAGATATCTTGGCATAACCCTTGATGAATTTCCTATAATAACCTGTATGCCTAATAAATCCACACACTTCACTTTGGTTAATTGGCTCTTCCAACCCTAGTATCACTGAAATTTTAGCTGGATCAACTAGAAAGACCTTCCTTAAAAATGATGTGCCCCAACAATGTGCCAAATGGTGTTGTAAAGATGCACTTTTAATATTCAAGGATATATTCAGTTCCTATATTTCAAACATCAACCTGTAAGTAGTCACAATGGTCCTTAACCAAGCCATATAATCATATATATAATCATCTATATATATACTTGAAGAAAATTATGGATGAAGTCCTGAAAAGCTTGCACCAAAATGCACAAAAATATTGCTGGTACATTATTCAACCCAAAAGACATGAACATATATGCAAAGCAACCCCATTCTATGGAGAATGTAGTTTTTCACTATCCTCACATGTAATCCTAACTTGATGATATCTAGAGAAACCATATGTGAAATAATATATCTCACTCCTTTCTACACCCTCAATAATTTCTTCAATTAACTATACAAGGAAAGGATCAATAACATAAGATGCATTTATTACCATGTAATCCACATATCTTAATACTTTCATAATTTTTGATACTTATGACCATGGGTCTGATCTCTTCAATTCCTCAACAGGCTCAATGATACATGCCTTCAACATGTTTTCAATCTCATTCTTTACTTTGACGTGTAAGTTTGGATTCATCATGTAGGGTATTTTATGTACTTTTCACACACCTTCTTTGAGATTTATCTTCATCTCCCCTAGTGATGAATGGACACCATTTAAGTCATGGTATCCCCTAGGAAAGAGATCCTAGAATTCATGTAATAACTCCACTATCTTTGCAACTTCTGCTTCCCACCAATAGTCACCAATGATCACCTCCTTAGGAGCATCATCTGTCCCAATATTCACCTTCTTTAGTCTTCAAGAGAAAATCGTATGCATGTTCCTTCTCATCTGCCATATCTAAGACCTCACACTCACCCTCTATGTGTTCTATATTAAAATATTCAACCTCTTCATCATCAATTAGGTACTCTATTTCCTTTTTATTTCTCTCTCCAAGCGCGGTCTAATAGATTCTCATAGGACTCTATCCATGCACGTTCATTTGTACACTGCTTTAGTGGGAGAGTCTCACCATATAACCGAGTTATAAGCTCTTACACCTTCATGTTATATCCCAATGTGATGTGTCTCATCAGACTGCAATGCCTTGTGCACATGAGGATTAGATGAAAAATAATTAAAAGTGTGTGTCATCCTTGATGTCATGTGCTGTCAATTAATAGTCTCCTATGCTTCAACTCAGCATGTATGTATGATGCATGTGCACATCTGTGCAAGGTTGAAATAGAAATTATGGACCCATAATGATAGTAGTAGCACATCTGGTACCTTCCAACCAATTATTCTCACAAGCCTGTATGTAAGCCCTGGAAGACGTTTTTCCATCATATGTTGGTATTTTTGAAGGAAGGTTGATCCTAACAAATCATGTCAAGAAGGAAATTTTTATTATCTCACGCTAGCCTAAGAACATTATCCTTGTATGCATCCCACCATTTCATTTCCATTCCTCTCAATCGAGTATACCAACATATTTCTTCTATTTCCTTCATCATATAGTTTCTCTTTTATTGTGCAAAAATGATTCAGGTATTTTCTTCTCCTATATACCTAGGTAGCGTAGTTCTTCCCAAATTCCCTACTGTCTATGGTATGATCATTATTTTTACACATCCCCTGAAACTCATGAAAAACCATTTCATACATTCCATGGGACCAATTATCATAAGAAATTCTTGTAGTGTCACAAATTGAATGCACATCTCCCCATTTAAGCACTCCCTTCTTTGTTATCTCAACACACTCTAGATCATGCATGGTCCACGTACATAGATATAATTCAGATATTCCTTCACTAATGGGCTCCGTTTATGGTACAATCCTTGTACCATCCATAGGAATCACTATGTGTTTCATCCTCATTCTAAAAACTAATTTAACACTTACTTAAAGCACTGATTTGTGTTATTTTTATAACACCATGGATGGATAAGTAATGTAGGGAAGTTATCTACCTCTCCCAGCTCCAGAACCTCAAAGTCACCCTTGAATTTTTCCATTGGATAGTGATTCTTGTACCCTTAAAATATCCAATGGGAATTTCCCTAGTCTTATTTTCCATATACAACACACTAGAAGAAGGTTGTAGTGGTGGCCTCCCCATTCTATTCCATGCATCTAGGGTAAGAATGTTTACCTTTGCACAAGTGTCAATAAGGATATTTCTCACCAATTAACCATCAATAACAAAATCTAAGATGATATCCTTATCATATTCATGTTTTTTGAGGCAATAGATTAACATGAAGTATTTTTCATTCTCCATTACCCTGGTACCTTTTCGCGTAACCATTCACCTAGCAAGGGTATGATGTTCTCTTTTCTAAGCATTTGACATACTTCCATAAGTTCATCAACATCCTTTTTAGATACTTACATATGTCATCATGAACTCCCTATCCCATGATTTCTCTTTTAAACATTGTATCTCCCCTATAAATATTTGATTAAGCCCATGGTTTCCTGGAACACTTACTTTTGTTTCCCTATGTTTAGCTACTTATTAGGTTGTACAACCTCTTCTCTTTAGATGAGTGGTCTTGTTCATCACATTTTCTCATGTGCATGAAGCTTATACATGTGTGGTAACTAATAAAGGTTTTTTGTTCACAACTACTAGTTCATTTGGCTTTCATTTCCCTTACATGACACACCTAATTTTGATCATAACCATGGCTCTCTCCTTTTTTTCTTACACATGTGGCCATATAAATATGGGAAGTATTCCACCTTGTTTCCTTTTCCATAGTACGTGTAAGATGTGTTCTTGGGGTACTCATGCTAATAATGATCAGGTGATATACATGTGTAGCAAGTACCTCAACTATACCTACTTCCATGACCACTACATGTCCTCTACCATGATATCCTCCACTATATCCTCCATTTCATTATTTCCATCTCTATTATTTTTCCTTCATGCATGTGTGAACTACCCTCAACATCTAGTCTGGCACAACCCATTTTCCACAAGATTCATGGATGTGATCAATAAAATGGAAATGAGTTGTATCCTATGTATTTGTGTCATAAATATCATAGTAGAGTAACACATTCTTCTTTGTAGCATGCTAAGGAAGAAAAAACTCCCTGACATCATGGTACTTGTGGCATATCTCATAAGATCCTAATAGAGTGCACACATTCCTACATAGAGAAATATTATTTGTATGTCCCTCTATTTGATAATTTGTACTCCAGATACCACTTTCAATGCCCTTCTATTCAAACTAAGGAATTTTAAATTTAGCCATGAATACAGCATGCAGGGTGTCATAATCCACTTCTATTTAGTGAATGGATCATAATATGAAGTACCAACTATGCACACTATGCCTTGTATTGTATTCAATAATTCACTACCCTTATTATCCTAATGTGGCGATGTCCATTTTCTCTCCACAAGAGCTCCCACTTGTGCACATGATTTAATGCATATTCTACTCCTTTATACTTGGGGGAAATGGAGCAACATCTCATAGAAATTGTTTTGTTGTTGCAGTGGTATAGGTTTCCTTATCCTAGATTTCTACCACTTGGGGGAGGGACTATGATCTTGACCCCAAACATCCACAGGATTTTTGAATCCCTCGAGGGAGGACCAGAGCCTCTTGAGCCCCCTGTGGCTTGAACGTGATGTAGAACTAAGGAAGAGATGGTTATACATGCCTATTGGTATAACTAAACTGTAAACCATCACGTTGCCCTGGTATATCCAACCTATGAGACTACTTCCAATGTAGTATCACACTAACACTTTGTCCTGATTGTTGCACCTATAAGATTACTTCCAAAAAAATTTGTTGACTGGCTATCAAATCCTACTACACTACACTATTTACTGTCATGTGCTTTCTTTTATCTATTACACCTCTTGATTTTATAATAATATGTATCTTCATGTATCTCTGACCTAACATGATGATCCATATTTTCCTTATCATTATATGTCACTATGATAGATCCTCTATATGAATTTCCAAGGGCTAAGGGTCCAGGGTGGTCCAGATTCGTGTCAATGTTTTCTAACTCTTCACTAGAATTACTTTTACTAAATGCCTAAAGGGTCCTTTTCCTGCACTTTCCCAATATCATAGGGACATATTTCTGTGACCCCTTATTTCTTCCAGAATTCCTAACACTACCACTCCCTATTCCTCTTTATTTCTACACCTTTTCAATTTATCTTTCTCACGTATCACTTTATTTATAGTATTTCTTCTCTATCTACTAGTTCCATCTGGCCCAATAATATCCTTCCTAACCCCTTTCCTTTTCCTTGCTCATGGTAGGTGTTTAGCTAGCCATCAGATAGGTTCTTAAATCTGATTTCAATCATAACGATATTTATAGCAATTACAAGTGCACGTAAGTACGATCATTTAGGCTCACAAAGAAAATGGAAGTTATCTTCCTCTAGGCATGAATATCATAGAGATCACAGTATTCTAAAGTGTAATTTATCAAGACACCTTCCCACAAATGATCTACTACACGCATCCATGGTACATCTAAGTCAGAAAACACTTGATACCTAATTTGAGTGTAAATATTATTTTTCTTGATCATATTTCCTCTATTTTGCAGCATATGCTACTAACCACTCATATAATTCTCACAAAAATAAGCTAAAGAATGTATCATAAATATCATCATATAGGTTATCTTAAACCCATTTGTGTGGATTAAAATTAACACTAGTGGTATATATTCTCGCAAACTTCTCTTCACCTTCATGTATCCAACGTTAAATGTTAAGGATAGCTTAAACTCCATGTGTGCACCACATATTGAGAGTCGAAGATGAAATAAGGTCCCATAAATGGAACCAAAATGTCACGCTTGATCTCTAGTTTCAACACAATGTTGTCACTTGACTGTTTCCACATCACCTAAGTTAAATCCTAAGTGTTCACCCAAAGCATTTACATTTCTACTAGGTCCCTCCTTGTGTCTAACTGCCAAGATGTATTTCCTACATTCATGGGTAACATAGTATGTAAATATCATATGAATAATATGAACCTATTGTAACATGCATAGAGACAATTTATCATTAACCAAAACTAAAATTATATTTCATATATCTTCAATGGTACATTACAATATTAAGAGGCATAACCCTTCACTAAAGAGAGCATGCTCTAATATTTTCTTTAGGACTCATCATACATCTAACAACAGTAGCACTCTACAATCTTGAACTGTTAGATATTATTCATAGGACAATATTAAAATGTGATTTACAATCCAAAAAGTATACATAGGGTTGGAAGATATTCCTTCACCACTTGACTCTAAAAATAGACCACTCCTATACATATCTAGGATTGTATGAAAATTCTAACTCCGGCATACTTCCTATATAGTTAAGACAACAAATCATGTAGTTCTCCATAAGTGGTGTGCACTTTTTCTAGAAGCTCCATCTTCATCAGGTGGACTATAAATAGATCCTGATTTAATCCTTCATGCATAAATCAAGTAGATTTATTATCACTACATTTGATTTATCCTATTCTGAGCATACTTTATTCGTGATTTTTTCTATTTTTATCTTTCCTTGACAATCACATCAACCCGTAGATACAATCAGAATGTTAGCCTACCTTATTAATAGGACTAATATCCTAAAATTTGATGATCCTATATGCAATCCAAAAGACGTAGTTATGCATACCTCAAATTGTTAGATCACTTATTCATAGGAAATATCTAAAATTTGTGGATATCTACCATAGTAAATATCCTAGCTCCATTGTAGGAAAATATCTAAAATCCTGTATCAACTTACATCTAAAGTTAAGACATGTCAAATACTTGGAGCCACCGGAATTTGACACTTTCCAGTCAAGTCGTCTTCAAATGGAATTCCGTCATCCTCTCCCACATGGACAATCCTAATAAATCCTATAAATCACAACATGGTCACAAAGAGAGCAGCTATTAATACTATTGACCTTATAGCAACCATGATCATACAGTCCAAGGATTAGTTAGATACAATCATAATGTTAGATTAATTATTTTAGGAAATATCCTATTAGTTAATTTGTGATTATACAATATTTCAATATCAAAGTAGTTACAATCAGATTGTTAGATTATCTATTATAGGATCTCACCCCCTTATCTAATTAATTTGTGGATATCTACTTCACTAGTAAATATCTCAGGTTATTGTAGAGAAACATAATCAATTAAAGATCTAGCAACTTACATTAAATATATGCAAGAGGAACAAATAGATTGAAGCCAATCAGACATTAGTGAACTAAACATATCTCCTATACCAAGCCATGGAATTCCAAAGGTGGACGCCTATCCGGCGAATTATATTGATCATATATATTTTCTCCACCCAATTTGGTGTTTTAGTTCTTCTTTAGTTTCAGTTTTTGGTGCCATAAACTCTTTTAGTCTAAATGAAAATCATGTGCAAATCGTTTGCCATTTCTTATTTTTATTCATCTTTGGAATCTCATTATTTATGGAGTTAACTCCTAAAGTAAATTGGATACAAAATAAAGAATTGAATGGTCATTTTACTTTACCTTCATATCAGAGAAGATAATTATAAAAAATCCTAGTATTTGTATATTTTGTTTCCTCTATAACTAATCACTCATTAATCTTCAATTCATAATCTCTGAAAGTTTTTATCTTTTTGTATCTATTGATTCTCTTTGGTCATAACCATATTATACAATATTTACATTCTTTTTTATTTCAATTTAATCATGAATGGAACCATCAAATGCAATCATTCAATTATCGCTTCTCAGTTGTTTGAAATCATGTACTAATCCATTCTCAACATATTTCAGCATTCAAAAATCACATTTAAATAAACAAGTGTTGTAAATTCTTTCTCGCATGAGCATTTCTATTCAGACATCTTCAAGGATTTGATCATACAATTGCAAGAATATATGAAGGAAGGAACCGGTATCCTTTTCGATCTCACTTTATTCCTTTCAATATGTTATTGTTTCTGTGTATACATCATGTGTGCTTGATGACGTCTCTTAATACATGTCAGCCACTTCACAACTCACATAATGCACATCTTCCTAATTTATTCTCCCAAATTAACACTCTAGGTGAGAAATTCAAGGGTCACTTAGTATGCAAACTAATGGACTAATGAAGTGAAGAAAAAAACTAGGTGATTCTAACCTGAAAATATGATATTTACAAAGGTTGTTTGACATTTTTCTAAGAGAAAATGTTTATGCATTTCAAACACCTACTAGGAATGTCTTATACGGTCTTAGTCCAACCTTCTGATAACTAGATCTAATTATTCACGACATAAATGCATCACATATTCTTTACTTACATATTTCCATGTTTAGATACTTCATACTTAGACATGTTTTCACCTTTCACAAAGTCCCATACATATATATGTTGTTATTTTGTCTCATTCCTATATTCCTCAATATCAATCCTTACCTTCTCAATTATTAGATTAGTCATTATCTATATGTATTATAACATGGTATATGTGGATACTTAATTCAATAGTAATATTCATAAATAGATACATGCTTATTTAATTTTTCATGTCATTCATGAGATGCTTACATTATCTATCTGCACCAGACTTTTCTCTGATGGGATACTATCACATGATGTGACCTTGACTGCCCACATCTTCATTAATATAAGCTAAAATAAATGGTCCTTAATTAAAAATACTTGCATTGACATGACCTAAAATCAAAATTGAATACAATTCATAAGAACAGAAAGGGTCATTTTTGTCCATGTTTGACCAATCACCATCACAATTTCAACCAGATACCATACTAACTCGATCAAGTTATCCCCTTACTTGCTAAGAAGTCCATTTCCTCTATCCATAGGTTGGAAATGTACTCGTAATGAGAATAAGATAATATAAAATATTTACTACCTTTTTATTTTCCCTGAATTCATAATATTATTTAGGTACCCATGTCTATCCAACCTTTGTTTTAAATAACATTCGCTTATATTTCCTTTAGACTTCTAGAACAGCTAAACTGAAATTTCCTTATAAAATAATTTTCACGTTCCTCAAATGAAAATGGTTGAAAAGCCATTTGAAGAATGAAAAAATACACCTACATTAAAAGGTTTTTACATCATTTAGAAATCATATGAAAATGTTATCATCGTTGTCCCAAAACTGGGTTTACACAATTTCCACAATTCAAACTGAGTTTTTCTTATTAAAATCACGATGATCTCTTTCTATGAAATATGAAGGCATATTCAGATACCCATTTTGCTTATTAGAAATCTTAAAAACATTTATAGCTTAATTCCTTATATATTGTTTCCATCTTTCTTTGTTATTCCTTAACTAGGTCTAGTGAGTGTAACATGCTATCCTCCTTAGGACTATTATGATTTTCTTAGTTTGTACTATATATTATGAACCAAATTTTTTTTATATACTAGGGGAATGTTTCTATATAATTTTTACAAACTTTTAATCCCTTGATGCATCAAAACATGTGAGATGTGATGATTTTAGTGAACAAACCCTAGTAGAGGTTTGCAGTCAACCTGAGAAAAACAAATTGGGATAACTTGCTTCAATAAACATTGAAAAACATAAAATCAAGCTCAAAATATCTATACTAACATGAGGAAACTTTTTCCTGAGATAAATATATGTAAATAATTCCCCAATTGTGTTGGACAACACAATTTGCATTACAATTACAGTCTTGAACAAGGTACAAATAGAGTTGCAAGGGTTTTAGTAGAGGCAAGCACACAAATTGATTCAATCCAGCTCCAACACATGATAAAGCACCATTTACATACATAGAAACATGTTTTACATTCTAAATTATCTATTACTCTTATTACATATTAATGTCATATGACTTAGTATGCAAAGTTACAGTCGTTCTCCTTTTTCTCGTGCCTATTAGAGGCTAACTCTCTAAACAAAACACTCTCTTTTTTCCATAGCCTTTCCTCATCCTTATTCTATGAAATTTTATCCTTCTAACCCAAAGAATGGTCAATCTGCTTGGGATTATATAAACTTGGTCAAGGTTAGAAGTTGTTTCACACAACTTCATATATTCTCCCAACAACCCTTCAATTGGAAAATCTTCATATTTGGTATATATTTATAAAATATCCTTCATATCCTATGACTCTCCTGATATTGGATTCCAATGTAGATAATTTTGAAACAACTCATATATGAAAACTATCATTTGAATTTCACTTCTACAAAATATTTGATTACATGACAAGGTAAATATTCAAATTTCAACAAAATCGAGGGAAACTTTACAAACCCCTTGTACATGGTTTAGTGCCTTGAGAAGGATTGTTCAGAATTATTCATTATCTTGAAACATAAAGAAGATGATCCTGCAGTAACATATTGCATGACATATTCCTCTCGCCCCTAAAACCCCGACTTGCCATTTTTATGGTTTCTCAACTTGTAAAACATCAATGATATTCCTTGTCAAGTCTTTGGGCCTTTCTTATGCATCAGTGAAGGTTCCATGTGAGATGCAATATGAATCCCTACTCCTGAAACATTCCAAAATCTTCATATCAAGCTTGATTTCTCACTGACATCCTTGAAAATATCCATGTGAGATGAAATATTCATCCCCATTCTTGAGCCTTGACTAATATGGTCAAATCTATCAACCCACTAGAAAATCAAAAGGTGACATGTGGTGTAATCTCAAACATCAAAAGGTGGACATGTGATATCATTCCGTCACTTTATCAAGAAAAGGATTTTTACAGAATTGAATACCACATAATTGTTAGATGGAAAATGGATTAAGAGGGGTGGTGAATCATTTTCATAATAAGTTTTACTTCATTTACCAAACCATGCATTTATCTTTGAAGTTTTCCATTCATCATTCATAACCATACATGTGCATATTAGATGTGTATTAACCATTCACAATATCATAACACAAGAGAGAGTACACAAGACACCAAATATAAGTGGGAAACAATATGGGGAAGAAAAAAACTGAAACTCTAAATATTACAAAAATAAAATTGGAATAAAAATTCACAAGGAGCACCAACCCCTAATTTAGTAGAGCACCAACCCTACAAGGAGCACCAACCCCTAATTTAGTGAAGAAAAATCCACAAGGAGGATACAACCCCATAAGATGATCAAGACACCAACTCAATCACCTTTATATGAAGATATATGATATATTGTTTCTGCCACAACTGATGGAGATCACAATTTCAGCTCACACACCTTCAAACCCTCTCTCAAACCTCTCAACTCCTTCACTATCTCTATCTTTTTTCATGGGCTGATTTTTATTCAAACCATTGCACACATGCTATAAAACCTTCTTCAATTTTTCACACATCCTCAAATCTCATATCTTTTACCCTTGATCACTTTTACAACTCCTCTAGGGTCACATTTTTCCCTCCATGCACAACTAGTTCAAAAATGAACCAAAAAAGGAACTTGTTATATGCTTCTCAACTCAAAACATAAGATAGGTCAGTTATACCCAAGATAATGACCAATAAAACTTAAAAAATAACAATAAACTCATAAAAATTCATAAAATGGACCCATGTAGGTTAGTCATGCACCAAGACAACCAAACAAGCCATAAATAGCTCAAAATCCCATCACTAAGCTCCTCAAAGACCTCCAAACTCATCACCATGATTAGTAAAGCCTAAAAATTCCTCACACATGTCAAATATTACATAAAAACATCATCCATGGTCACACATTAACTTGAACCAATCAAATTATTCATAACTCTATCAAGAAGGACCATTTCTTTCACAAAATAGTTGCTTTTAGGAACCAGTCTTCATTGAAAACATTCTCAAGATCACACCATAGCACCAAAAACTATGCCATGTAACCACTCATTAGAAAAAAGTAATATTTATGATAACATCCATTCTTTCTATACCTCATGAAACATCCATCGATACAAACCACACCATACTTTCCTCTTCACCAAACTGAGTTTCCCATAAAGTAGTTTTGGAAACTCAACTGGTTTACGACCCTTTTCTCACTTTAAATATCTATAAATTAATTCAATAGGAAAAACTCATCCATATTCACTCTCCAATAAATAAAAATCATAAACTAATCCAAAACATGATACTTCTACCTTCATCTTCTAGCTAGAGCAATTGTGTCTGAAAACAAATAACCTTAGTCTTCACAAATCAAGTTGGTTTACCTATCAAACCTCATCATCAATAGACAAAACATATACCATTAAAATAACTCTAAATATACTTTCTGGAACATCTTATATTTTCTTCCAACTCTAAGTGGAAGGCCTTCAACCAGATCAATCTCTAAACTACTCAAAAGTGCCCTTTTTGGACTCAAAGACTAGTCTTCATAAATAGGAACACTTTTCCCTCTAGGACATATCCACCATGATCTGAAAACATCATGGAAATAAAATAAAACTCCCAAAATAAAAACAATGTCAATTTATTTCATACCTTCGTTGGAAAAAATTTCCACAAACTGAACATCTTAGAAACTTCCTTTTTGAGTGGGGCCCACAAACTATCACATGCTCTAATATACCTTTTTATGGAAATATGGAGGATTCCTCTACAACCTCAAATCATAAATTTTTCAAAAGGAATCAAAAAATAGGATCAATATAATCAAATTTATTCTAAGTCACTTTGAGCTAGGGTTTAACTAGGGTGTCAATGCAACTTATCTTTTTAACAATCATTCATAAAAATGTGAGGATAAAACCACCTCATTATTTTTTATAAACCTTCTTAGTTCCATGTAAAATTATCCCCAAAAACCTATTGGTTCCCATGTAAAGCATACAATTCACAACGAGTATCAAAATGCCAACTTTTAGCACAAAAACACGCTCTAGAAAACCTAGTTTTACCAAAAAGTTCATGTCTTGCAATTCCTTTAGAATTTTGACATGAAACTTGTCATGAAGCATTATGAAAACATATTATAACTATCCATACTCACCATATATCTCAAATATTTTGAAAATCTCTATCCACAATGACTTATTTGTGTCTACTAGTTTTCTTCACTATTTTTCTTCCCAAGGACCATGAAACACTATAAAACCTATGAGAATTGACCTAAAAATAATCATACATGTCATATACCTCATAACCATGCATGAAAATACTGATCATATCCTAAAATCCTACCTCCATACCATTTTGCATGCTCTAGGACTAGGAATAGGCCTAGAATGGCCTGACTCAACCATGAACACCATGAGTTGACCAAGTTGACCTGATACAGACACATAGAAAACTCTTTTCACATCATCCCAACCATGATGGACCTCATACCAACCTTCATTCAGTTTGGGAGGACTCAAACTATGACTATACACACTAAACCATGCTCCAGAACACTCATAGGACTTCACCAAACATGAAACTACCAATCGACCTTCATGTTAGACACTGACCTTGGACCCCTATAGGAAATTGTATAATAAATCCATAAATATTACTGACTTTAAAATGAAATTTCAATGCAGAGAAATGAACACACACACTACAAAAAAATTGATAATGGGGTTCAGAAAATGCCTACGTCTCTGGGTTCAAGTTAAACGCATCCATTACACTTCTTATTTGTAAACAAGTAAAAATGTACAATGAATTGATGAATATGTAACAAGGAACCAAAATAATATACTATTGGGTTTCAACTAATCTGAATTGATAACCAAAAATTATATTTTTGATGGGATTTCACCCAAAGGATAGTTTTAATGAGATTCTACCCAAATGATTGTTTTAAAGGGATTTCGCCCAAAAACTGATCACATACCTAGTTAATTCAAAGTGAATCTAAACTAGACAAATTTGGTAATCAAATATATACTTTCTTACCAATGAATATGAACCCATAAAATAGAATACAACAATCTCCTCCTCGAAACCGACGTAGAATATCAAGCCTCCAATAGTTTTCCTTAAAACAAATGCACCCTTGAAATGGGATCCAAATGGAATACATGCGCTAGAATGACTTCCAGAAGGTGAAAAGGTGTCAAACACCAAAAAATCAGGAAAAACATACCACCATTAGAAGCATATGGAAATTATGAGGAATTCTCCTTTTTACTCCAAATGCTAATTTGGGCTCTAGGTCCTCCATAAATGGTGATTTCTACAAATTACACCTTATGTCCTTGGCTTGTACACATGCAAATGTGTAAGAAAATACCCCCAAGTCATTTATATACTTTCAAATCTCTTATGATAGAAGGATGAGGATTTAATTATGGATATGGGTTGTTAGGGGTTCAATTCTCCCCAACCGACCCATTTTACATTGCACGATGATGAGTTTTAAATCCCACATTGAGTGTGGGGGACAGTTAGTCAGTTTTTTAAATAAACCAATCTGCCATGTATATATGTGACTAAAGGATATGAATTTACCATTTTTTTTATGCCCTCAAAATATATATAAGGCTCGAGTCGTAAGGGGCCACTATTGATTACATATTACTATTCATATGATTCATAAGTAAGAAAAGTAATAATTAACCCATGTTTTTGGCCATATTTATTTTATTTCTATTTCTAATTTAAGTTTTTCACCCTTACTTACTCTGTTTTCCTTCTTAATCTTTGCCATTTGTTGTCCTAGAAACCAACACCTAGCTAGGATGTCAGCGCCAAGTGCCCTCGTCCCTTCTGGGAGCCTCTATCCTCTATCTACTTTACTCACACTTTTTGGCTTCTTTCTAGCCGTTTGAGTATCTTATCTTTTTAGTAGATGGCCTTTTCATGGTTAATTATGAAATTCAAGCAATGGAATAATATAAATATAAATTTATCTAATCATAATAAAGGACTAAGCAATTATAATTAGTAATCACCACCTATGGTTGCATCCATCAAGGCATCTACGAGTTCCATCAAAAGGGACACAAGGGCTGGTTTTCTACATCACACTTCATAAGAGGGAAGTTCATTCTATTTCATGCACACATTTATTATATTCTACATCTAGCTACTTGTTTGTTATCAAACTGTGACTGATACAAGAGTAACCTAGGTTACAATTCCACACAAACACACACACACACACACATAACTACATTAGGTCTAAGATATAGTGCAATGCTCAGTCACAAGTTCACCGTTGTGACAACTGAGGATAATAAAAACCCTCATTTTTCATCTTTCTTTTCTAGGATTTGATGTCAATATGAGGTTTTTGTAGGTTCATGCTTCATTTCACATTTCTAATGACCTCAGCAATCTTGCTACGACCTTAGAGTGATCAAAGGAGACTAAAGGAGAACACCTTACGACTCATAAGAGGAGGTTTTGAGCATTTCCGTAGATCCAGGCACCCATAAATAGCTCTAGGGAACCCACAAACACCCTTATCTCTAGGCACCCAAGTATAATATGTTCCTCTAGCTCTACATTTTTTTGAGCTTCAATGCGATGGTCTATGCCACTCATTCTCCTCTTATCCAACTCTATGTTTTCTTCAAAACTTTTTGAATTAGTTAAGTCATTCTATTCCTTCCTTGTAATTAGGGTTTCATTATTTATTGCTTAATGTTTTTGGGTATTCATTGTTGTACTTAATTGTTATTCATTTACTACTACTATACCATTCAGATTAGGCTCATATATTTACATTTTATATTAATAAACCATGTGGACCTAAGGAAGTGATGGTAATAACATTTCTGGTATGATTTGAAATGACACGTGTGCATGTGGTCGATGGCAGTTGACTTTGTAATGCTACGTATGTGGCTGCCCCATAATAGTCCGTTGAATAACATGAATATGGGTAGTGTGGGAAATATAACAGTGGCATTTTTAATGCTACCTAAGTGTGGCTAGTGGAGTATTAACATGAACCATGGTAACTCACAGACCTGAGCTAAACAATGAGCTCACCAAACCACAATGTGAACTCTCCCTAACCAATGATCTCATCTTACAATGTCGAGTTGATTAAGGATCTCACTGAATTATCCATATCTAACCGATTTGGCTCGATTACATGTACTATTCATCATGGTGGCAGGCCACATGGTAGCCTTAAGACCCACCATGTAGAAAAATGACAATGTGGTAGAAAAGGCACCCCTCCATGAAAGTAGTGTGTCAAACCTATCCGAGGACCTCCGACTAGAAAAAAATTAGGTCCACTCATCCAAATACGAGTTTCAAATACCGATATTATAAAACCAATATTTTTTTTCTCCTCCGATTACACTCTACTTCCACCACATTTCAATGTCATGTTGGCTAGTTGACTCTATCAAGTCTTGACTATGACCAAAATTTGACCATCCATAACTTGAGCACATGAAGTTTGTTTTCCGTGTTCCAGGTACTGACAGTCAGATCACTGAATTCTCTTCCACTATGTCATGGTTTAAGGAGATTTAGGGAATTATCAAAGTCCTAAAATGTCCTCTAGATCACACCTCCCCAGTAAGAAGGAATTTTGTCAACAAAAAGCTATATGGATCCCAAACCCAGTGTTGCTCAGATCATCCTTCACAGTTGTACATTAGTAATTCACAACTATCAGATACCTCAATGGCTTCTTTTCAAGGACTTGATGAAGACCTCCATCATATTTCCTCTACTAAATGAACTATGTGTAATTTTGCATCCCATTACAGTAGTATCTTATGTTGAATTGTACTCCACACTTGCATGGCCTCTTCAAACTTTTGAAGATGTCAAGATCTACAATTGTACAATGAAAATTATGGATTCCTTCTATGTTGTCATGGCACTGATGAATAGCCTCTACACATAGTGGCATTATGATCTGGTGTTAGTTGACAACTCACTAATCATGCTACAATTATTCTACAGGGAAAATTTTAAGGGTCTTCATAGAAAAAACATCTAAAATTGATTTGAAGAATTCAATAATGGAAAACAATCCACTTTCATAAATAAAGTGAATCTTGATGATTTTTTTAATGTGTGGAGGATGGCAGTATTTCCTTTGACAAAATGTAACTACATCAATTTCATGTACAAAATCAACTGGTTGATAGAAATGTGCATGCTATCCACCGATAACATCACTAAATCTAGACATATTCCAGTGAATTCGGACCGTCCAGTATTACAAGTATTACAAGAAATCCATCTCACATTTTTGCGTATATTAGATTCCATTTTTAACTAGCTGGAGTCCAATTATTATGCGTATTGGATTCTTAGTAGTCATATTGGATTGCTAATATTTTCATTATTGAACTTGGATTACTATTATTGGATTGTAATTTCATTTTTGTTCCAATTTCCCTTTTATTGGACTCCAATTTCGCTATTACTGGATTCCAATAATGTAATTAATGGATTCCAATTTTCCCACTAATGGAATCCAATTTCTAAATCGTGATTTTTGGATTTTAGTTTCACTGTTTTAGGATTTATATTTTGTTATTATTTGATTACCCCACCTAAGCCTCATGGCTGCCAACTTAAATAAGTCAAGAGGTTGCTAACTTACATAAGCCAAGCGAATGCTAACTTCAAGATAGTGCGTAAGTGATTTTTGTCATTTATGCCACATATCAATCTTAATATCATCATATATATACGACTATTTATGCATACCTTATTCAAATCAATAAACATTGACATTGAAAATCCTATCCAAATTATACTATAAGATAGATGTAATCTATTTTATAACTTAACATCCATGAATGGTGTTAAATTTGACGGAAATATTTAGATTTTTTCATGATTTTAGACGTAACAAGTTCTATAAACAATAAAATATTAAGGGATTTATTTTACATTAATTATATAAGGTATTTTATTTACAATACAAAAATTATAATATTAAATTCTTACATCAATTTTTTACAACATAAATTTAGTATTAATGATAACCATGTTATAAGGTAAAATGCTAATTAATATTGCGGTTTCCTCAACATTAATTACCCATTACAAATAATTACGTAAAATTCTCCATTTTAAAGTACATGGATCATTAGAAATAGTTACACCTTTAGTAGCATGTAACTATTGTTAGCCATTAATTATCAAGCCAATGAAATTGGTGGTTGGATTTGTCAGTTAGACTATAAATAGATAGTTTTTGAGTTTATTTTTTTAACATTTTACTTTCTATTCTCTTCGTCAATGCGTAAGCAAGACACTTTATTCATCAATATAAAAATATCACCTTAGAAAGTGTCAAAAATTCTATGCTTGATTTCTAGAAACATTTTAATTTACTCTTTGTGCCAAAAATTGGTATGCATTCTCACCTTCAGCCCCTCCAAAATTATGAAATTCTGTTAATGTAAACATTTTCCATAGCTTATTAGGGCTTAATTCATTTAGGGATTTTGAAAAAAATTAAACGAAAGAAAGTTTGTTATTCAATATTTTGTAGAAGGTAGTTTTTTTTATCAAATTAATAATTTCGTAATATAGTAAACATTTGTTAGAGCAATGAAAGAGGATGTAATGGAACATCTTGATACATAAATGGTGTAGATTAATCCAATAACATGAGAGGAAAATGTAGAATTTTTAAAAACTTAATTGCCAAGAACTTGTTCTATTGTGTTTTGAAAAAGAATCTTGGTGGTATGGATGGTGGACTCAATTTGCATCGTAAAAAAGTGAATATCGGAATCAATTTATGGTCATGGTGGTGCGCATGAATCGATGAGCAGATGCATTTGATAAAATTAATATTATTTTTTTAGCCTTATTGTTTTCCACAAATAGTCTTCTTCTGCACATACTCAGCAAAATTCAATGGCTATGACATCGTTGACATTGTCAATGACAATATTTTAGAAGATATTCATGTTAAGAATGAGTTTCCATTCAATGTGTTGGTGTTGGATTACAGTGACCTATTTGCGAAAAAATATGGTAATGCAAGAGTAGGAGAACCAAACAAATTTTGGAGAATAAAAGAATGAATACAGATTTGTGAAAGGAGAATTTGAGGAACAAGGAAACTCTAAGATGTTGTTTATTATCTTTAACAAAAGCACCACTATAACTACTGTGGAAGTAGCAGCTATCCTCAAAACTATTCACAAAATGTAAATTTTCTCTGTTTGGTCATGTTTATGTGGCTTTTTGTCTTTTGTTACCTACGATATTTCTCTCTTCTATGCTTCAATGTCATATTCTTCCTTAAGGGCCTTTTTGTAAAAGGATGTGGATCCTTTCAAAACCCCCATATTCACCCTTTTACAGAAAAATGGACATAATAGTTGTACATCAAAATATGTTGTTGTGGCATAACCTAACAGACTCTAAGATGACAATATCTAATTTTATTTTTTTAAATCTATCAATCGATAATATCCAATTACTATGGTGTCACATAAGCTAGTGGATGCTAAGATAAAAATATTATTCTTTGACTTTAAATGTTAGTAATCCATAATCTCAAAATATTATATTGTGGAAGTATTAGGTTACCTTAGCGGGCGCTAAGGTCAAAACATCTTACTTTATTAGCTCCTACCTCCTACAGGAATTCTATACCTTTCATTCAAACAAATAATTTCTCCTCAATCCACCAATCAAAATAAAAAATCTATAACTTTTCAACTTTCTAATGTTTATATTTTATTTAAATAATTTTTTAATCTACAAAACTTATTTATATTTTTCTTTATTTGCTAGTTAGTACTGATTTGAAAAATATGAGGCCTTGTTGCAACATTGATTTATTCTATTTAATAAAAATCAAAATTCTAAGAAAGACATTTTTCCAATCTTTAAATAAGATATGAGATTTAGAAAAAAAATGTTAATAGAATATTCACTGCATTTAATGTTTATCCAAAAAGGAAGATGTATTTGCATGCTTGGACAAGTGGCACATCCAAAATAGTACACTATTCATAAAAATTAATAAACTTTATTTAACAAATCACATTATAAACATTTCTAAATTAAATCCCATCCCACTCCTTATATATTTTTTACTATTTTGTTTTTGCTAGTCAAAAAGTTTAATCTTTGCTTTATCCCCATTTGCAATAAAAATAGATTTGTAAGTTAAATTTTATAAAATACAATTTTTTCTATGTTTGTATTAAATTTTTTAACAATAATTTTTTTATATGGATTATATTGTGTTAAAGACAAGAAAAATAATACTATTATTAGTTACTGCTATTGTGATAAATCTTTTAACTGATTTATTTTAGACTATTCCATTTAATAGAAAACTTTTATCTTTATGTATGCATGTTCAACTTGTAAAATCGTGGTGGTTTTTTTTATTGCACCTGAAAAATCTAACATATTATGTATTTCAAAATGCCACCTATATTGATGCAATATTTTCAAGCATAATATGATTCTAGATCGCTCTATGTTTTTCCAAATAATTATATATTTGATGCATAATTTTATTTTTTCTTCTATCTGAATTTTAACGTGGGTATTTACAATATGTGCAACATTTAAATTGGGTACTTATAGTATATACATATTTTATGCATTCAAAATCATTACATAGGGGCATTCTATTTTTTAGCATTTTGTGGATGTCGGCATACCGTATGTGCATAATTTATACATTAAGTATTGGTACATTCTACTTTCTAGAAAAATTTGAAAGTGGTTATTCTTAGCAATATAAAACATAATGCAAAAAATTATAGATTTTTTTTAAACAATCCCACAACTAGCACATCTCCCAACCCTGAGGCATGAACTTGTCACTCTGTCTTGTTTAATTTAAAATGTCATTAACAAAATTACTATTAACAAGGTTTATTAAATATACATGAACATAATGATTGGATACTTTATACAGGGATTAAGGCACCCAAAAACCTTACAATAGAATGCATCATGAGCATCACCAAGAAGGAACAAAAAATAAAAATGACAAAAAGGGATAAAATAACTTATCCCAAACTACAGTCCAACAGATCAATACAAGGAAAAATCATAAAACATGGAGGGGAAAACATCCCAAATGATACAGTCCACAAACATTCAAACAAAATCTCCAAGAGCCAAGGGACTAGTTAGTCTTCAAACATTTGTACTCCTCTGTTGACGCTCTTCATGTCCTTTCATCTAATCATCCTGCTCGCTCATGATAGGGATGTCATCTTCAACCTGCTCTTCCTCATCAGAACTACTGAGGTGGAGATTATACCTGCAAACTTTGTGTCCCTACTCCAGCTTGACCACACACCCCTGCAACTCCAAAACCAAACTTTTTATCTCTACCATATCCACCTGATAGAGTTTTGGGTGATGCAATTTCTTAGAGGCATGGATACAATACATGACATTGTTTCCCATATCCAATCCAAATTATCCTAAGGCCTCCATATCCCTTTCCACCTAACTCACCCTGAGAGAAATTTTATCAAAAGCCACATTCCAACCCAACTCTGCTCTCTCTTTCCCTTTAGATGACTCCCCTTTCATATCAATTAGAGAACCTGCAGCCCCAGTACCAAGATTTCCCTTCCCCTAAGATGTCATACTCTTCTTTCTCCTCACTTTTTCATACAGTCAACAAGAGTAAATTTTCATCTGAATCCCCATATTTGGTCTCTAATTCCTTTTCCACCACAGTTTACCATTCTTAAAAATCAAAATAATTATACCATGGTGTATCGGGGTATCAATCTTTCCCTATTGAAAATCATTCAATGACGGAGAGAGTGACATAAAAAAGAAAAAGGGAAGGCTCATAGAAATCTTATGCCTAAACATATTAAGCATAGTAAGATGGTGAGTAAATATATTTCTATAATTCACTTCAAGAGTAATGTACCTCATAAGGTGGAGGCAGATCATATTCCAAATATCAGGGATGTAGAATCTTACTATACCGTCTACCAACAGGTAAACCATTTCTTTACCACAGAAAAAAGTCTCAATTTCGTGCTTGCGTCTGGTGCAGTCTTTGAATATATTTAATCCCTCCATCTCCATTCTAGTCACCTGTGCTATTGAATCCTCTGAAACTTGAATTTCCATGCCACAGATCACCATGTTGTCATTGTTCCATGCCCAACCAAACTCCAACACAAGATAAGGATCAGACCCCATGATTTTTGAGATGAAATTCCTAAACCCCCTAATTTTCAGAATGTGCCACAAGGAGGGGTTGTCCTTCAGGGCACCATAGCTCATGGGCTCAGTTCTTAAATGACCACCTCCCATGGTTTTAGTTGAATAAGATTGAAAATGGAAGAAACAATGGCCAAAATGAATTGTAAGAGAAAAATTAATACAAATCCCACCATATATCCTACACGTGCAAAGGGTCCTGTTAACCATAAGAACAAGGATGACATCCCAACAAGGGAAAAGAGCCACCGGCATGTCAATACTTAATTCTATTAATGAGATTACTATCATTGGTGATATCATCTCCCCTCTCACACACTTTAAAATTACTACCTTTAGCCCCCAAATTGGCAAGATGATCCACACATTTATTACCCTTTCTAGGGGTATGAATAATTACATTTATCAAACTCTTTCAGAAAATTTTCTTTAGTATCTTTAAGGATATTTCTTAAGGTCCAATTATTAATTGTATCCTTTCTCACATTCTCAAGGGTTAAAATCTTGTTTTGAACAACTAACCAGAAAAACATGTTGACATTGGGGAGTAAATCCTTAATCCAAATTTTCCTCTAGAAATCCTTTGCAAGACAACATATGTTCTGAAAATGAATATGTTTGGTCCAATAACTGATATGTCAGGTGTTATACTTAAGCATTGTATTCATTTATCTCCATCAACACATGTAGGAAAAGTATTTTTGTGAAAACAATTGATCTAGGACATTTAAAAGACATCAAACTATTTTAGAAACATGTTCAATATTTTTCATTCAAAAAACAACATATTATAAGTACAACATAAAAGGTATTTTGTATTAATTAACAAATCTTTCAAATAAATACAATTTTGTCCTCCAATCTTTACAATTCAATTCCAGTTAAGGTAGGAAGACTTAAACTTGTTGACCTTGGGGAGTAAATCCTTAGTCCAATTTTTCCTCTAGAAATCCTTTGCAAGACAACATATGTTCTGACAATGAATATGTTTGGTCCAATAACTGATATGTCAGGTGTTATACTTAAGCATTGTAGTCATTGATCTCCATCAATGCATGTAAGAAAAGTCATTTTTGTGAAAACAATTGATCTAGGACGTTTAAAAGACATCAAACTATTTTAGAAACATGTTCAATATTTTTCATTCAAACAACAACATATTATAAGTACAACATAAAAGGAATTTTGTAGTAATTAAAAAATATTTCAATCCTTCCAATAAGAAGAACTTTTAACATCCACAAGGCTAGTCACACTTCTGTTCAAGTAGTAACAAATTTAAAAATAGGTTACAAATTTCACTTCAATCCCAAACTAGTATACCTTTTTTTGTTATATCAGTTCAATCCTCCAACCAGGTGGAAGTTCATCACAAGATTAACACTAGAGATACTAGCTAAAAATAAACTCAATATGTCTTTCTTTAGCTTGTTAAATGATAGTGAATCTTTAGCTTGAAATATTATATTCTTCAAATACATTTGACTGCTAAGCTCAAACTAGGTTGATTTAATTTGTTAAATCCAAGTGACCACTAAAATCCAAATAATATCTCACTTTCTTTTGTTGAAACCTAGAGACCGTGAAGATCCAAATATTATGTTGTGTCATAAGCTAGCAGATGCTAAGTTCAAAATATCATTCAGTAACTTGTTAAATGAAAGTGACAAATAAGCTCAAAATAATATAAACAACCAACTACAGACTGTACTTGGAAAAAAACAATCTTGATTCAAGTTAATATAAATACCCACACCATTCTAAAGTCATGTAAGGGTTCAATGTAAGAAGAAATTTTAACATCCATGAGGCTAGTTAAAATATTAATAATGGGCCTATATTTATGCTTTTCCAAATAGGTGGAAGTTCATCACAAGATTAATACTGGGCCTACATTTATGTTTTTCCATGCCAACATGAAAAATCATATTATTCTTGTCATGTACCTATAAGATAAAGAGAACACAAACCCAATAAGCATATTATTCTTGTCATGTACCTGTAATTGTATCTACATTTAAGTTTATCTTGGTTTGAACTACACACGTTGCTCTCTGTTGAGAAAATTAGACCCTGAGATAGAGAGGACTCATGGGGATGATTTTTTTTTGAAACAAAATTATCCCCATCTCATTCTAGTCAAACATTGTTTTGTGAAATCACCTCACCAAATCTCACAAACAAATTCCCATCAGAAGTGTTGTTTTTGCTCCTTGTAACATCTTTGTGCTTACCCTCTTCATTTCCATGTGCAGTATGAACAACCTTGGAGAACCTAAATGTAACAAATAGATGTGTTAATAAATAAATTCCAATAATATATTACTTTTGATTTGTTGTACTGATAATCTATACAATATGAAATCATGTCTAGCAATGTTAGTTATTTCACCTTGCTCCATTTTGTTTGCAGATTCTTCCTTTATAATATATATTTAACTAAATACATCTAATATCACTAACATTCAAACCTTCAACCTCCACTAAATGTAGTAATTGCAAGAACATTAACTAATTAATGTTGTGGTTGCCTAAACATTAACTAAGATTAAAATAAAATTTGTTAGGTTATGTTGAGGCATAACCTCTTTTGGCGGAGGTAAGAGGATACAAAATTTGTGGATTTGCAAATCAGGTTTCTAAGTTGATGTTTCAGGCATCCAGTGTGATTGCACAACATTGAAACCTCTCTCCAAGTGTGGGACTTGTAAAATGAGAGAGGAATCTCCAGATTAGAGGCTGGTTCCTCAAACTCCTCTGATCAGATCTATTATTTGCACAACTGCAGAGGTTCAGATCCTAATTTTATCTTAATTTGCAAGGAGACAGGGATAAGAAATGCAAAAATTAAAACTAAACTGATAAGGGTGATACACCAAAGGAGTGGTGAGCACTTCTTGCTCATGCAAATTGACACAAATCAGAAATTGCAACATAAAACATCATGCACAGGTTGATAAGCTGTAAACAAGGGTTTGAAATGAAGCAAACAACACATACAAAGGACTGAAAGCATTCACAGAGCCTGCATTGTGATTTTCAACATCAAAATCCTTGTATTCCAACACCAAAGAGGTAGAAAAACCTGTTACAATCCCTGGAAGGTCTGATACTTGCCAAAATCACTTGTTGAAAGTGAAAACAGAAGCTTGCTATGCAAAAAAAGTGTTCCCCCTTTGAAAAATGAGCCAAATTTGTATTTTACAGTGCATGGGTCGAGCCCAGGAGAGAGAAAACGTGAAAAAACATGGGAGCCATTCCCCATTGACCAAAATGCATTAAAAACAGCATGGAGGTCCTTACAAACCCATGCCCTGACATTTTTGACCATGCTGGAGAAGAATGCGACCCATTTTGCATTAAAATTGGTTGTTGAAACGTCAGTTCTGTCCATGGGCGCGTACCAGAAGTGTTTTTTGATTTTCTCCCTCCAAACTGAACCAAAATTCAAAATTGACCATGGAATCTTGTAGAGAATTTCACCAGCTTTCCATTGATATAAAGAACGTGAAAATCTGAGCTCTGGATCGAAAGTTATGGCGATTTGAAGTTTTAGGGCAAAAACAGGCCAAAATCGGATCGCTTTGATATTTTTGACCTGGACACGTGGCGAGTTCTGATTGGCTGCGGACCTTGCAAGGGAAAATTTCCCACAAAAACTCCACCGAGCCATAACTTGAAAAATACGTGGAGTTAGGAGGAAATCTTTACCTTTCTAGAAAGCTGAGAAAGAGCTCTATCCAATGGTGTCATTTCCAGAAGGTTTTGAGTGCCTAAAAAGTAAAAATTTATGACTGAGGCACAATAGAAGGAAAGAATGAAAGGGAGTTAGCCACAAAATGAGCAGGGGGCACATTTGGATAACAATTTTGGTGACTCAGAGGGGTCATCTGCCTGCTGGATGAATGATCAGTAGCCTGAAGCAATCCATTGGGCATGGAGTCATGAGTAGTAGCCTGAAAACTGATCTGAACTTTGAAAACTTCCCTCTGAACCGCTTGAATCCCACTGGACATGGAGTTGTTCCCACCAAAATGCCATCAAAACGAACTGTGCAAGAGTGAAACCAGCAGCACCAAAACTATGTACAAACTGAAAATCATACATGCTCCAAATGGAACATGCAGAGTGTGCACAAGCACTTCTTCTACTGAAAGCAAACCTACCTACTCTACTCTAACTGGAAGCAAAGGTGAGCTAAATGAACCCTGCAACTGGTTGTGCAAAATAGCTTCCTTTCTTCAAAATTGGCAGCCATGCAAATGATTTGGAGCTGAGTATGGCTGATTGGATGAGTGGAAAATCAACAAGAAGCTGGTCTTCTACCCAAATTAGCAAGGTGTCAACTAAAAACAAATCCAATACCTCTTTTAGTTGCTCTGCATTTGGATTGGAGAGGTATGACAGCTGATCCTTGGAACTTTGCAGCTCATCCTCATGCTTAGAAGCAAGCATGACTGGTTGTGGCTTCTCCTTTGGCTCCAATGAAGCCAAATACCTGATTGGGCAAGGTCTGATCCATTGAGTATGCCCATAATTCTGATTTTCAACTCCAAGAATGGAGTTCTCTTGTAGACCTTGAATGGATGGTGTGGAAGCAATGGTAGAACCCTTCTGCCCTTTCTCTTCCTCCAATGAAGGACATGAAAGATTAAAATCTTCCAATCTTGGTTCCAAAGAGCTTCTATAAGATGCAGGCTGCTGCAAATGAATACTCTCCTCCATGACAGCAGGCTCTTGTGTTTGGAAGATGGATGATGAAAGAGAGAATGGTGGAAACTCAACCGGTTCTTCTTCATCAAAACAGTCCTCCAAATCAGACAGGTAAACTGCCTCATTGCTGTCCTGCTGCAAATGTTCAACCTCTCCCATGGCGTTCTCTTGATCTGCAACTTGATCACCATGGTTTCTTTCATCCTCCAGCATTGAGTTTGAGGGATCAAACTCTTCTTCAGTACTAGAACTTGAGAGAGATGAAGTAGAGAGAAGAACTGAAGGTTCTTCTATAACCTGCTTTGTGCTCAAAGCCTTTGGATCTGCACTTTTCTCCCCCACAGCTGGAATGTGCTCCTCTTCTTTTGGATTTGGAGCAGCTTCTCCTTCCTCTTGCTGTCCCTCATGACTGATTTTTGCAATTTGAATTGGATCAGCATTTCCTTCAAATAGGGTGCCAACATGGACACTATATTCTGAACAAATTGATTGCTGATCTGCAACTCCTTTTTGCTCTTCTTCTGCTGCAACAAAATCAGTCCTGACCACCATTTGTTCTTTAACTCCAACCTCTTCTGAAGGTTTCATCAGCAAAGGGATCTTCTTCATCCCAAATTTAAGAGCCCAACTCTTCAAAATTTGAATTTCTTCATCCTTGTTTGGCTTCTCTTTTTGCTGTCCTTCATGACTGATTTTTGCAATTTTTTGTGGTGGTGGAGGAGGTAAAACCTCTTGTTTCTTTGGAGGAGAGGGTGTTTCATTTAGCTCTTGTGGAGGGGATGACTGTTTGGAAGGGAAAAGGACAGAAGAATTGAGATGAGGTGGAAGACTAGGGGGTGGAGAAATGGATTCAACACTTGGGACAACAGATGGAGAGTTTAAAACTTGACACTGCTGAGATAAAACAGATTGGGAAAGAGGAAAAGAAAAGGCATGAGATGGTGTGCTTACCCATTGACAAGGTTGCTGAATACTCCTCTCATACACCTCTATTCCTTCAATCCACTTTGCAAGCAATGGCAGCATTGCAATCATGAAGTCAAGCTTCTCTTGAGGGCTGTAATGCCTTGGGAAAGGTCCCACCCATGGACAGGGTGCTCCACAACCGATTCCAAATGCTTTCATTTGTGCTTGAGCCCTGGATTGCACCATGTTTACCTCCATCTTTTGGATTTTCTCCAACAGACCAGCATCTTGCATCTGATTGTCTTCATTGTATGCACACCCTTGCTCTTGGAAAGCTCCATAGCCAAACTGATTTTGGCATTGCTGCTCATATGGGTATGTATGCTGATTTTGAATTTGTTCAAAATGCTGATTTGGAGGATTTAAAAAACATGTTGGAGGTGGGAAACATTGCTGCTGTTGTAAATGTGAGTTCCATGATGGAAATGAAGTCATGATTGCACAACTTCATGGAATGGAAAAGAATGAAAGAGATGGAAAGAATAATGGATGGAAATGGATGAAAAACAGGTCTGCAACTTCAGAAATGGGTTGCTGATCAGATGGAGTCGCCAGATGTGTTTGCAAGTGCCTCCAAAGGCTGAAATCTTCACAGGAACACACCAACCTACAAAAGATGAAGTGGAAGACCTCTAAGGTCCCACCGGGCATGCCAAAACTGTTGTTGCAAATCAGCAGCACCCCTGGATGCAAATCAGGTTTCTAAGTTGATGTTTCAGGCATCCAGTGTGATTGCACAACATTGAAACCTCTCTCCAAGTGTGGGACTTGTAAAATGAGAGAGGAATCTCCAGATTAGAGGCTGGTTCCTCAAACTCCTCTGATCAGATCTATTATTTGCACAACTGCAGAGGTTCAGATCCTAATTTTATCTTAATTTGCAAGGAGACAGGGATAAGAAATGCAAAAATTAAAACTAAACTGATAAGGGTGATACACCAAAGGAGTGGTGAGCACTTCTTGCTCATGCAAATTGACACAAATCAGAAATTGCAACATAAAACATCATGCACAGGTTGATAAGCTGTAAACAAGGGTTTGAAATGAAGCAAACAACACATACAAAGGACTGAAAGCATTCACAGAGCCTGCATTGTGATTTTCAACATCAAAATCCTTGTATTCCAACACCAAAGAGGCAGAAAAACCTGTTACAATCCCTGGAAGGTCTGATACTTGCCAAAATCACTTGTTGAAGGTGAAAACAGAAGCTTGTTGTGCAAAAAAAGTGTTCCCCCCTTTGAAAAATGAGCCAAATCTGGCTTTTACAGTGCATGGGTCGAGCCCAGGAGAGAGAAAACATGAAAAAATGTGGGAGCCATTCCCCATTGACCAAAATGCATTAAAAACAGCATGGAGGTCCTTACAAACCCATGCCCTGACATTTTTGACCATGCTGGAGAAGAATGCGACCCATTTTGCATTAAAATTGGTTGTTGAAACGTCAGTTCTGTCCATGGGCGCGTACCAGAAGTGTTTTTTGATTTTCTCCCTCCAAACTAAACCAAAATTCAAAATTGACCATGAATCTTGTAGAGCATTTCACCAGCTTTCCATTGATATAAAGAACGTGAAAATCTGAGCTCTGGATCGAAAGTTATGGCGATTTGAAGTTTTAGGGCAAAAACAGGCCAAAATCGGATCGCTTTGATATTTTTGACCTGGACACGTGGCGAGTTCTGATTGGCTGCGGACCTTGCAAGGGAAAATTTCCCACAAAAACTCCGCCGAGCCATAACTTGAAAAATACGTGGAGTTAGGAGGAAATCTTTACCTTTCTAGAAAGCTGAGAAAGAGCTCTATCCAATGGTGTCATTTCCAGAAGGTTTTGAGTGCCTAAAAAGTAAAAATTTATGACTGAGGCACAATAGAAGGAAAGAATGAAAGGGAGTTAGCCACAAAATGAGCAGGGGGCACATTTGGATAACAATTTTGGTGACTCAGAGGGGTCATCTGCCTGCTGGATGAATGATCAGTAGCCTGAAGCAATCCATTGGGCATGGAGTCATGAGTAGTAGCCTGAAAACTGATCTGAACTTTGAAAACTTCCCTCTGAACCGCTTGAATCCCACTGGACATGGAGTTGTTCCCACCAAAATGCCATCAAAACGAACTGTGCAAGAGCGAAACCAGCAGCACCAAAACTATGTACAAACTGAAAATCATACATGCTCCAAATGGAACATGCAGAGTGTGCACAAGCACTTCTTCTACTGAAAGCAAACCTACCTACTCTACTCTAACTGGAAGCAAAGGTGAGCTAAATGAACCCTGCAACTGGTTGTGCAAAATAGCTTCCTTTCTTCAAAATTGGCAGCCATGCAAATGATTTGGAGCTGAGTATGGCTGATTGGATGAGTGGAAAATCAACAAGAAGCTGGTCTTCTACCCAAATTAGCAAGGTGTCAACTAAAAACAAATCCAATACCTCTTTTAGTTGCTCTGCATTTGGATTGGAGAGGTATGACAGCTGATCCTTGGAACTTTGCAGCTCATCCTCATGCTTAGAAGCAAGCATGACTGGTTGTGGCTTCTCCTTTGGCTCCAATGAAGCCAAATACCTGATTGGGCAAGGTCTGATCCGTTGAGTATGCCCATAATTCTGATTTTCAACTCCAAGAATGGAGTTCTCTTGTAGACCTTGAATGGATGGTGTGGAAGCAATGGTAGAACCCTTCTGCCCTTTCTCTTCCTCCAATGAAGGACATGAAAGATTAAAATCTTCCAATCTTGGTTCCAAAGAGCTTCTATAAGATGCAGGCTGCTGCAAATGAATACTCTCCTCCATGACAGCAGGCTCTTGTGTTTGGAAGATGGATGATGAAAGAGAGAATGGTGGAAACTCAACCGGTTCTTCTTCATCAAAACAGTCCTCCAAATCAGACAGGTAAACTGCCTCATTGCTGTCCTGCTGCAAATGTTCAACCTCTCCCATGGCATTCTCTTGATCTGCAACTTGATCACCATGGTTTCTTTCATCCTCCAGCATTGAGTTTGAGGGATCAAACTCTTCTTCAGTACTAGAACTTGAGAGAGATGAAGTAGAGAGAAGAACTGAAGGTTCTTCTATAACCTGCTTTGTGCTCAAAGCCTTTGGATCTGCACTTTTCTCCCCCACAGCTGGAATGTGCTCCTCTTCTTTTGGATTTGGAGCAGCTTCTCCTTCCTCTTGCTGTCCCTCATGACTGATTTTTGCAATTTGAATTGGATCAGCATTTCCTTCAAATAGGGTGCCAACATGGACACTATATTCTGAACAAATTGATTGCTGATCTGCAACTCCTTTTTGCTCTTCTTCTGCTGCAACAAAATCAGTCCTGACCACCATTTGTTCTGTAACTCCAACCTCTTCTGAAGGTTTCATCAGCAAAGGGATCTTCTTCATCCCAAATTTAAGAGCCCAACTCTTCAAAATTTGAATTTCTTCATCCTTGTTTGGCTTCTCTTTTTGCTGTCCTTCATGACTGATTTTTGCAATTTTTTGTGGTGGTGGAGGAGGTAAAACCTCTTGTTTCTTTGGAGGAGAGGGTGTTTCATTTAGCTCTTGTGGAGGGGATGACTGTTTGGAAGGGAAAAGGACAGAAGAATTGAGATGAGGTGGAAGACTAGGGGGTGGAGAAATGGATTCAACACTTGGGACAGCAGATGGAGAGTTTAAAACTTGACACTGCTGAGATAAAACAGATTGGGAAAGAGGAAAAGAAAAGGCATGAGATGGTGTGCTTACCCATTGACAAGGTTGCTGAATACTCCTCTCATACACCTCTATTCCTTCAATCCACTTTGCAAGCAATGGCAGCGTTGCAATCATGAAGTCAAGCTTCTCTTGAGGGCTGTAATGCCTTGGGAAAGGTCCCACCCATGGACAGGGTGCTCCACAACCGATTCCAAATGCTTTCATTTGTGCTTGAGCCCTGGATTGCACCATGTTTACCTCCATCTTTTGGATTTTCTCCAACAGACCAGCATCTTGCATCTGATTGTCTTCATTGTATGCACACCCTTGCTCTTGGAAAGCTCCATAGCCAAACTGATTTTGGCATTGCTGCTCATATGGGTATGTATGCTGATTTTGAATTTGTTCAAAATGCTGATTTGGAGGATTTAAAAAACATGTTGGAGGTGGGAAACATTGCTGCTGTTGTAAATGTGAGTTCCATGATGGAAATGAAGTCATGATTGCACAACTTCATGGAATGGAAAAGAATGAAAGAGATGGAAAGAATAATGGATGGAAATGGATGAAAAACAGGTCTGCAACTTCAGAAATGGGTTGCTGATCAGATGGAGTCGCCAGATGTGTTTGCAAGTGCCTCCAAAGGCTGAAATCTTCACAGGAACACACCAACCTACAAAAGATGAAGTGGAAGACCTCTAAGGTCCCACCGGGCGTGCCAAAACTGTTGTTGCAAATCAGCAGCACCCCTGGATGCAAATCAGGTTTCTAAGTTGATGTTTCAGGCATCCAGTGTGATTGCACAACATTGAAACCTCTCTCCAAGTGTGGGACTTGTAAAATGAGAGAGGAATCTCCAGATTAGAGGCTGGTTCCTCAAACTCCTCTGATCAGATCTATTATTTGCACAACTGCAGAGGTTCAGATCCTAATTTTATCTTAATTTGCAAGGAGACAGGGATAAGAAATGCAAAAATTAAAACTAAACTGATAAGGGTGATACACCAAAGGAGTGGTGAGCACTTCTTGCTCATGAAAATTGACACAAATCAGAAATTGCAACATAAAACATCATGCACAGGTTGATAAGCTGTAAACAAGGGTTTGAAATGAAGCAAACAACACATACAAAGGACTGAAAGCATTCACAGAGCCTGCATTGTGATTTTCAACATCAAAATCCTTGTATTCCAACACCAAAGAGGCAGAAAAACCTGTTACAATCCCTGGAAGGTCTGATACTTGCCAAAATCACTTGTTGAAAGTGAAAACAGAAGCTTGCTGTGCAAAAAAAGTGTTCCCCCTTTGAAAAATGAGCCAAATCTGGCTTTTACAGTGCATGGGTCGAGCCCAGGAGAGAGAAAATGTGAAAAAACATGGGAGCCATTCCCCATTGACCAAAATGCATTAAAAACAGCATGGAGGTCCTTACAAACCCATGCCCT